>WURT03083123.1:0-31477 GCA_009936505.3 Holothuria glaberrima | reverse complement strand
AACACCTACTTTTTCGTTTTCCTGGAGCAGTCGCGGCCGTCTCTGGCGCTTTTGCGCCAGAGCGCCAGACTATTTTCGAGCCCTGCAGTCACTCACTCTCTCTTCATTTTCAGGTGTCGTGGTGAACCTGTGGGTCAGGTGTAACATGTCTTATCCGTCTATGTTCATAAGAGGAAATTCAGTGGTCTTTTTTTTTTCTAAGTTTACTTTATCGTTTAGATCTATGGCCATCTTAAATATTAGGGGACGGAACAAAGGTTAGAATAAGACTATTTCATTGTAGTTCTCATCCATTTGTACTCAAAACAAAACAAGTTCAATTTACACAGGGACTCAGGGACTCGGACTCGGACTGGGGCCTTAGGACTCACACATAAGGGACTTGGACTCAGACTCGGATACCAGGGACTCAGACTCGGATACCAGGGACTCAGACTCGGATTGGGTGGACTCGACTCCAGCCCTGAATTATTTTTTCAAATATGTAGATTGTCTTATCACTTGTAATATTTAATGATACATGAAAGCTTTTGTACATATTTTTATATATACTTATTTTTATCCATTTTCACAATGAAACTGAAATGAAATGCATTGAAGGTTCCTGTTCCTGTATCCTTTGTAATAATGTATGATGCTAAGTCAGGACAACAAGTAGCTTTCTATTTTTCCATTTTGCAAAAAGGAACCCCAACAAACATTCTCATTTTTAACATTTATCATTTCTAGAAGAATACCATACCCATCAGGGGGCCATTTTAACAGTCATCTAGCTGCCAGCTATGACATAAATTTGTGATTGACAACCAACAATAAGAGGGTCATTTGTCCGATGGGCAACCAAATTTCACATGGTACCCAGGGCAAATTCAAAATTTCATTCCAGACAATTAAATTTACTTTTAAGAGAACCAAAAAAGCAGGGGGTTGGTCACATGTGCAACCATGAAATTTTCTTAAATTGAGGCCTGCCCAAAAGTCATGTTTTGTCTTAGTTCTAGATATATGCATCTGAACACGACCTTCTTTAGTTGATTGTAAGAAATTTAATAGAATTCATGGCCATTGCATAATGAATATTCTTTTGCTGTGCATCTCTGAATTTCATTTCACTATTTCTCTCCTCACAAGAATTAGGAGTGTATATTTATAGAACTTATGCACATGGCATCAGAGAACAGAAAATGCACCCTCTAATGGAGGCATGGGCATATCATTGCAACTTTCACCAACAAATGCAGACAGCTGAATTGTGTACCGGTCCTATATGCACGTAAGTCTACTACATGTGTGTGTGAAATCTACATCATGTGTGCAATGAGCTTCATTGTTTACCACCAAAATGACCTTGCATGACACCAATGCATAAGGTCTAATCAGTGTGGTTAGTCACATATTGACTATATATTTATGTTACCGACTATATATGGGGTTTCACATTAGAGGTGGTAATAAACCAAGTTTGTAACGTAAGAGTCGAACTTGCCACAAGTCATCATGTAAAAAGAAAGCTCCCTTGTAGAACACAAGAATAGTGATATTCCAACAACCAAATAAGATAAAAAGTTTTAAGCTTATTTTGGCTGGTTTTTAGAATTTTGAGCTGCCTTCTCTCTTCTGACAAAAAAGTTGAATTATTTATTATGCTTTTCAGAGCCTCTCTGACCTACCTTTCCTCCTACATAAACTCACATAAACAGCCCATTGGGATCAAAGCTTAAAAATCAATGACAATGAGTTAATGGAAGACCAAAACAATTTGCTATGGAGGAGGATTACCTGGGTCTTTTCACATGGTTCAAACCTAAACTTCTGAATCACTCGTGCAAGCGCCGTCTTCACAACTAGCAGAGCAAAACGCATCCCGATGCAATTTCGAGGACCAGTTCCAAATGGCAGGTATGCGAATGGATGAATCTTGTCCTTGTTTTCCTTGCTGAAACTGAGGGTGGAGATAAAGCCATTTTACGGCCAAATGTGCTGTCATTGTCTAACATTTTTAAAGGCTACTTGTTTTCTACTTTACTTCATGGTTGCAAATGAGGGACTACACACATTACACTATCCATCATAGCTGTACAGCAATCATACACACTCCTTGTAAGGGGGGCATAACCACTAGACCAAATATTCACTAAATCAAAGGTTTGCTTGCTAGACCCAAGATCCCCTAGGACAAAAATCTGCTTTCAGTAAGAATTAGGGTTAGGATTTGGGTTAGATACAGACAAAGGTTTAGAATTAGTCTCAGGATTATACTTGGGTAGGATTAGAGTTATGAAGTTTACTATTAAGATCCTCAGTCCGGTGAAGATACCTCCATCAAGCAAACCTTTGATTAAGTAAACCCTGCTCTTCTGAGACCTCCTCAAATTCACTACTGAGTCAGTATTTTTTTACAACACCTACTGCCAAGAACTTTTAACTATCAGTTCTGCAGGGTAGAAAAGAAGCCACAGATAAAGAAGTTCCAGTTACATTCAACAAATAGATTTCAGATATGAAAATCAAACAAAAATGCATTACATTACATGCAGGGCCACATCTTATTACTGTAGGTAACAAACTTAAAGTGTACCTAAAGTCCACAATTTCAAAAATATATGTTACAAAGCTTGAAAAATGAATCCAAATGGTCCAACTCCCATTTTCACAGGACATTCCTGAGTTGAGATTTAAAATACTGAAACATCTTCACTCAATTTAAAATGGTAGATTGCACAATAATTTGTGATGTCATTCTTGTACTACTCAAATTACTGTCTTTGTGTTTTGAAAGCCACTGCACATTGTGTGAAAATGTGATCACTGTCTTACTGCTTTAGGGTGACTTGGCTATATAAGTCCTCCCTGTACAACATACTATGCAAAAGGAACAGTTCATGTTTCAAGGTCATATAAACATCTTAAATTTCAAAAGGAAATAAAAGCAGGTAATGTGAGTTGTACCAGAAGGACATCACAAATTATTGCACAATCGACTTTTTCAAATTAGGTGAATAAATTTCAACATTTTATAAGTCAGCAACTGAATAGGGTATGAAAATGAGAGTTGGAAGGATGAAATTCATTTTCCAACCTTTAAAATATATATTCTTGTAATTCTAGACTTTAGGTCCACTTTAAGTTCTTTCCAGTAACCTCTTCCCATGACTGTTTATATTTGCCACACTATATGTCTGAAGACATCTCACAAACAATACTTAAAGGGCAAATCTTGTCATCCCAGACAGTTCCAATTCTCCCAGTTATGCAACTTGTAGCTTCTCCCGAAACTGTATAATGCTTATCCTTGTGCGGACAATTACCTTTTCTACTGCTTCAAGGCCATGTCCTGATGAGCATGCAAGGCTATAATATGTAATCCCAGCACTCTCTCTGAATTGTGCAGATTACGAACTACTCTGCATCTTTTGAATTTCCAAACTTTGCTGTCAATCAAAGAGCAGCCACCAACTGAGACTTTTGATAGCCCCATACTAAAAATATACTTGGGGTGACAAGTATATGGCTTAAGGTAACCACTTGTCATAAATTTGTCTAGTTAGTACTCATCAGACAGAGTGACTATACAACGCCCCCCCCCCCCAAAGAAAAAAAAAAAATCTGACCCCAGACAATTTCCACAACAGGCAATTCCCACCTATGACAATAGACCCTGCATTGTTTTTGTCAGTGGCATTTTATTGTGGCCAAAAATAATGTATACCAAAGCTGTATCCCATAATCCTTTGTAATTGCTATTTTAAAAAGGGTCTATTACCATAACCCTCAAACAACTTCCTCTACTGACAAAAAAAAATTAATCTGTCCAGCATATGAATCATCCAAGGGAAAATTGTCTAGGAAGGGAATTATCCTAGGGGAGGGGGAAGTTTTCCAGATGGGAATTGCTACTAGGAACTTGTCTGGGAATCACTCATTAGAGCTTGTCTAGTTAGTCTTGAAAGATTAGTCAAAGTATTTGATAAGAAAACTTGATAAGAAAACTGGCTGTTTACTCCACTAGCCAACAGAGCTACATTTTGCAAGTTTTCATCAGCAATTCTGAACAGTGCAAATAATTTGTGCTACTCCCTTCTTTAAGTACTCACCAGGAATATGCAACTGCAAGCCTTTACAAACATCCATAGTTTCTGCTACACATACTAAACATTAAGAAAAATTTTCACAGAAAATTCCCAAAAGTATTGAATTTGGATGTCACAACCAAAATTCTATACTCCAGCAAACCCAGCACATTCCTACTGAAAGAGAGGTTCCAAATCCTCATTCAGCATACAGAAATTTGATATGTTCAATGCACGTCCAGGAAGTGATCTTCACTACTTCTGTGGTACCTTTCATGTATGAAAATACGACCGACTCCACGGTATATATCTGGCACATTTCTTCAGAAATGCAAGCACAGTGTGGTATTTTGATTGTTTTTCAGAATGCACTCCACAGGTAGAGGTGGAAATGAATACAGATACCATGGATTCTCACTTATTCAAATCCGCAGTGTTTCCCTGAACCTACGTTTCTAAAATTGAAGTGTATGATCCAGAATAAATCACACAGTTCAGTTTAGTTCTTTAATTTTATTTGAAGATCAAATCTTATCTTCAAAAATTTAAAAAAAATATGTAAAAGAACTTTACCGCTCTGGGTCAAATTTTTCTGGATCTTCCCAATACTTTGGATCATGATGAAGGGCGTAAATGTGATAAAAGAGTTCAGTTCCTTTCGTAAACTTGATGTTATTGATGGTGATATCTTCAGTACACACACGATCAGCACTAGAAAGAAACACAGAATAGACAGGGTTTGCCAGTAGGCTTGGTCGACTCCACATCATGTGGAATTGGGTACCCTGGTTCCTATAAGTTGTGACTCTGAAGGGGAGGGGATCCGGCCATTAAACACGCGCTTCATTGAATTTCTTCACTTTGACATTCAGAGCACTGGGCACAAATCACATTGCATCAACAATTAGAGGGTAAAATTCCCCTGGTCCGTGCCAGTTCTGAGTCGGCTGTTGGATGTCAGTCGACGCATTAGCCCCAACCACCCACCACCCTCTGGGCCAGGTCCAGCCCACAAGTCAGGACTCCCACACAGTGTTTTAGGAAGGACCCTTTCTCAATGCAACATTTACTGATCTGTGGCCTGGTGGAGAGGGGTCTAAGGGGTGTCCCCCTCCCCACCCCTTTGGAAAATTTTTGGAATTTTAAAGGTGCCTAGATTGCAAATGGTGCAATATTTGAGTGGATTTCTGCCCTAATGAGGAACCAAAAAGTCATCTTCTAGTTATGAACTGAGTAAGAGGCCAGCGCCAAGCATGGAATCAGTCTACCTTCTGAAATTCGAGATGAAAGTAGAGTAGTAGGGCTCGAAGGTTAAAATGAAGGCTTGTGCCTTTGGAAGTCCTGGAGCAATTAAAGGAGACAAATATGATATGCTGGCAGCAAGGAACTGGCAAAATTATTCTGGTGAGGCTCATGATTCTGTCAAATTTCACACCCGCGTAGAATTTGCTTGTCAAAGTTTTTTTGTGCGACATTTGTCTCCGTTTATGCGACATTGTCGCACAAAAATGAGCTGGCTAAAACACTGCTCCTACAATGTCATCATAAGTGAACCAGGAACATATACCTCTGCAGCTATACACTGTCAATTCCTAGCATTGCTATGAGTTATTATACACCACTAGGCTTAATACTATGGGCTTCGCAGAAGCTAAGGTGCCCAACACTCCATGTTGGAGAATCGCAAGGCCAACAGAAGAGAAAACTTAGCTATTAAATGATTACATTATAAGAACAAAGGAGCCAGTTATGTTGTAATACTGCACTAAAAGCTGCAAAACAACCCAAACTTACATTACAGAGTACTATTTTTGTGCATATTCTGACATTACTTCAAATGACCTGGGACTTGTGATTTCAGCGAAAATGGAGTCACTCTTGAGTCCCAGCCAGAAGTTACAACTCTGAAATAGATTTGGGTAACCTGCACAAACCTAATTCCCAGTAACTACTATTTTCCTCAAATCACCAGCCACCGACAATTTTCAAACTTCCAGGGAACTCTAGTTGTAAGCATACTAATACCCTTTAACACACTGTCTGGGTTTATGTAAGAGTGACTGTCTACCCCTACTGTCCTTCCCTGCCCTATCTTTTTTAATACCTTAAAATTAAAGGGAAAATTCTCTCAAGTAAATCAACTTTTAACTCATCATCTGAACTGTATTTGCACATCCTTGCACAGAAAAAAGACTAGGGAGGTTTCACGCAAGAAAATGTTACCTAATGCAACCATGTTCTGGAGGACAAACAACACACGCGGATGCTAGGTCATTTACTAAAGCAATGTGATGCGTTGTGCAGCGTCCATCAGAACAACTGGTGCTTTACGGAATTTGCATTTGGGGTGATGAGTGTCTCCCTTTAAAGCCCTGTCACACATCAACGAATTGCGCCTACAAACGCCTAACAAACGTCATTTGATTTTGTGATGTTTGTGAGAATTCTTTTTGTGATCGTTCGAGGTCTGTCAAATTTGTCATTCGTACAGTGGTGATCGTTAATACACGGCAAGTTCGTTGAAATGTTTTGAGCATGCACAAAACTTCCAATGGGCTCAACGGACAAAGCCCAAACGGTTGTTGTCCAGTGGTTATGTGTATTGAACATAATTTGCCCACTACTCGTACGTTATTCAATCGTTGATGGGTGGTAGGCATCCATTGATGTGGTATGGAGAGGGCGGCCAACGCATCACTGCCGAACACGGTACGCATAGAACACATGTATAACCAGTCCATGCTGAATACATAACAGATAAAAGTTCATAGACTAACAAATGCATACAGTACAAAATGCACAGAACGTTTGAATAAAAAAAGCAACTGGCAGTGAACAGGCAGGGAACGGACTGTTAAGACCATCCAAAAAGGTCAGGCCTTTGGCAATTCTCAACAGTACTAGTCGGACCTACGACAGAGATGGAGAGACACACAAGACTGGGACTTCAGCGAAGGATCGCAATATTGCAGGCACAGCTACACATGCTGTATGCACAACTTTTGTATGAAAGGCACAGGAGAAGGCACCACAGGACACAGCAGAGACGACTGTGGGTTAGGCAGTGGCTGTCCCCATTTGGAGGCGCCTTTGTTGGGCATGCTGAAGATATGATGAGCTGTGGTTTGACCTGTGATCCAACAGACAAGAGAATGCAAACATTCCCGTTACAGCATGCCTCGACCTTTTAACCTCTCTGCAAAGTTCGACCTACGTTGACTGTTCGTTTTGTGCGTTATTCATAGGTTATGCATTCGTTTGGTATGGCACACATCTGGTCCTCATTCGGTATTGTTCGGTGGTGCTTGGCAACCTGAACTTTTCTAGTCTGTTTCCAATTTGCAAGAAGTTCAGTCGTCGTACGTTCCCTTCGTTCCATGTTTGTTATTAAGAGCATTCAAAATTTGAGGGGAGGGGTTTATATTCCCCCGAGAGAAATCCTGGGAATGGGAGATTTTTATTTCAAGAAGGATATCTAAACTTGCCCACAATACATAACTTTAATTTCATTTTAATAGAAGTGCCCCAAAAGTAATGAAACACTCCACCTCGTTCCCCCAAGTAAAGACTTGAGCCTTTGTTTTAAGGATTGAGGTAGTCTTTCAAGCTTACAAATATACAGTCCAGTCAAGCCTTTTGCATGAAGTATCTTAAATCAAGTCCCTCAAGTTTGGGGTGCAAGTAAGATAATGAGTCTCTCAAAGTCAGACTTGGGTCTCATAATTGACTCCAGCCATTTACAACTTTGGGCAACAGCAGATTTAGAGCGTCATTTAAAACAGCAAAACCATACATTGCTCTTGCAAAATAAAACCAATTTTACCATGATCCAGCCAGGGGTTGAACCCTGATGACCTCTCAAAGTTGTCCCAAGCCCACTAGCTCACACGCCACTCAAAACATTTACTGCAAAACCTTAAATTTTACAGGCAAGCGAGATTTTAAGTGGCGAATTTATCCAAATTTTTTTTATACGATTTTCACTTAGTAATCTTTGCAAAAACAAGGTTTCATCAGACGAATTATTTCTTGTCTACTGTACTTACAAAGCAGCTGGAGGATAAAGCCGCAGAGTTTCATTGACAAACATTTCCAGGTACTCCATTTTGTTCACGACATCATAGCTCAAGGGCTCATTTGCAGGGGCAGCCTCTTGAACCTCATCATAGAGTTTCTCTTGCAGGTCAGGATTGGTAGCCATTAAGTAGGACAAAAGGGAGAGAGAAACATTCGTTGTTTCATAACCAGCCAGAAAAAAAACTACCGCCTGAAAATTAAAAACAGACGATAGAAATCTCACAGCCCAACGAATAAATTATGCTTTCATGTTTTCAATACATTTTGAGATCACTATGGTTTCTTGTACTGTATTTATTTCATTCAATGTCAATCATCTTTTCCATGACTGACAGCAGCCTCCTGGAAAACTCCCCTGGAAAATGGACAATTTACCCCAGACGATTCATGTGGACATCCCCACCTGATCTCTCTCCCCCAACAATTTCCCCATTGATTACCACCCAGGACAAATTGAAATGGTACAAGGTGGAAAATGTCCAGTCTCCACTTTCCTAAGAGAAGTTGTATGGGGAAATTGTCCACAGGGGACTTGTTTGGTCACACTGGTATCAAGTGGTTTTAATACACAAGGGGTACCTAATTAAACATTTAAACACTCAAACATTTAACACTCAAAACATTTAACACTCAAACAGATAACTTTACGAAGTATTATTATCGGGAAAATACTTAGTGGAGTGAATGTGAGAGAATATGTCTGAAGATACCTTTCTTAACTTTTGAAAAACAAGGCTGGCACACGACTATTATAGAAACTACTAACTATAAGGATCGATGTACCAAATCCAGCTATAACCAGAATTTGCTGGATAGCATTTCAAATCTGGCCTGATAAAGTCTGATTGGAAAAGGACTTTTTCAATTGTACACAGGCACACTAAAATAGCATTGCTGCATTGTATGGGGGTGAGAGGGGTTGAGGCAGGGGAGCTTATGATTGACTTTACGATATTTAGTAATTTATCTTGATTATTATACTGGCAGCCATTTTGTTATATCCACCATCTTGGTTGACCTGGAACCTCCAAGACATGTCCAGAGAAAAAAATTTTGAATATATGATTAGACTATTGACAGATTTTAAGTTTAAATCTGTTAAAAATATTTTTCAAGGATTATTATCCTTTTTCAGCCCTCGCGAATAAGAAAATTGGCTACGGCAAAAAAAATGCTGAAGTTAAATGGATTTACTTTGGCAAAAATACACCCTACCTTGGCAATAAGGTAACGAAAGTTAGGCCTATACTTGTTTACAAACTTCTACTACATTAACGTGTTTGTTTAAGCTCTGGAATTCCATTGCTGAAACCAATACAGCCGCTTTGTGGATTCGTACCATTTTTTTACACAGTAAAAATGATAAAACGGCTGGTTCTAAATTCTAAAGGTCGCGCTATGCTGTGTCATATTCATGTGTACCACGGAGCTGTAACATTACAGCTCTTTGTGTGTACGCAGTGCACTAGTGATCACCACCTGACAGACTGAGTTTGGTACATACAGTAAACAGCGATCGTAACGAACTTTTTAAATCAAGATTTACAGTAAAAACTTCAAAAATTTCAACTACGTTTTATATATGCCGCAATAATAATGAATACATTTGTTCAAATTTGGTTCATCGTTGAAATTTTATCGCAAAATGACGTCTTTTCAAGTCGCTACTTGAGGCTATATTTTGAGCCGTGTAGTGTGTAACTTTCGTTCCCAGTGAGCCCCCATGTCCCGCATGCTATCGCCTCGGCAATATTTTTTTTGCTGAAGTCAAGTCAATTTGCTTCAGCATTTACCTCGGTAATGCTGAATGCTGAAGCTATTTTCGAGGGCTGCTTTTTTATAATATTGTCCTTTTTACATTGGGGGCCATATGGCTTTTGCCTCTTGTCGCACTTCTTCAAAACTCCTCCCATGATTCAATCCTGGCTACGTGCCTGTACAATGATATGTCTAGAAAGGGAAGCATTCTGGGTGCTTTCAAAGAAATTACCTCTGGATGATCTTAAGGTCACGATACTGAACAGTAAATGCAGTGATGACAAAACAGTGATTGACTGTACACACAGACAGACATGCGGACAGGTGGACAGACAGACAGACAGATGGATGGATGGCTAGAGTTATACCTGTGCCATCAGTTCTTCCATGGTCAATTCTTTCTTCACAACAGAGTGACCGTCTTTCTCATTTCCCGCAAGTTCTGGTATCTCTCCTCTCTCAGAGTGATCATGATTTTCTTGAGCATCGGCCATTAGTTGCAAGATGTCAACTCGCTGTTCGAGAGAAGAAGAAATTGTTATGCATTGTTCCAATACGATACTACAATAGCCCATACTACTGGTGTCTTTCAATTCCCAAAATATTGGCCATTACCAATCCAATTCAGGTATTTGGGAAATGAGCGTACTGCACACTTAACCATCTGGAATACTGTGTGCTATCACTAATCACTGTCATTTGGGAAAACATGTCATACACGAAGTACATGCCAAAAAATATCAGATGCGTTGTATCTGCATGTTAGGTAAATATTTATGCACATACCAATAGAGAGCATCCTTAACACCCATAATGTATACCAACAAATCATGCAACACTGATGAAAAGTGCTTCAAGGGCAACATTGGTCAACTTATGAATTTTCATGCATTTTCATAACCACTGTGCAAATTCATGTCAAACCTAAGACCCTGGTCATACCTGCATACTTATGAGATTATGAGAGGTATTCTAGGTATTCAGTTTCCTGCAGTCTAGAGGATGAGCAAACTTTATGGGACCTGTTTACTAGCAACTCACACATTGTGGATGCAATAGACTGCCAAATGTGTGATTTACAAAAGAGCAGGCTTCTTACAATCAATGGCCTTGTGGGACCTCAAACTTCTTCCCACAGCTCCAACCATAGACCTTATGCCAATTATAAAGAGGGCGCTTCAAAACTGCATTCTGGGAAGGATTATTCCAAGAACAGACAACCGAAGTAGATCGTCACCATGGAGAAGGTTGATCGTCACAATGCCCAAGCTCGCCGGTCTGGAATTATCCTTCCCATGGTGATTCACGATCTGCTATTTGGCATAAAGTCTATGGTGGGACTGTGGTTATCTTTAGTCTCATAAAAGCTACACTGATATGACAATTCATGCCCCACCACCCTCCCCAACCTCACAGAAATGTCCTGAACTGCTACTGTTTGCCATAAATGAAATGATGGTGCCTTTATGTAAGGGTTTTGCCCAAACAAGAAAGCCCTTTGTGTCCCTATTTCCTGAATGTGTATCGGCTGGTTACAAAAATAATTATGAAGCTCAAACTCAAGTTCAAATGGCCTACTGTCCCAAACATTTGAGAACCCCTGGCATAAGGAACCATCCAGAGATACCAAACTTTTTCCAAACTTGCCTTCTTGGATTAAGAAACAGAAAGCAAAACTGCCTGGCACATCATGGAGCAAGCTCTAATGGGAAAATTCATGTCATGTGGTAGCATGGAGACCCCTATATTCGTGCAGATAGGCTAGCCTCAAATAGATGTAGGCTAAATGATGTAGGTGTGCACTGCATGAAAATAGGGGAATGCAGCATACTACCAGTCAAAATGAGATTTACTACTGTATGACAAAAAAGAACGAATTTAATCATTACCTTATTTTTGCCATCCTTCCTGAAATTCAAGGCCTGGGTAGTAACATCCAAGAAAAACTGCTTGGCTTTCTGGGAGAACAGTCCAATTTTGAAGTAGTTGAAAATTGGAGCAACTTGTGGGAGGCAAACTGAAGCCAAATTATAAAAAATATCTCAAGTTGAAAATATCTCAAGAACAAGATTGTTTTGCTGATTGTGATTTGATTAACCTTCTTAAAGGAAAAGTGCAAGCCCCCCAATTTGAGTTAGTGAATATACCCCATACACTAGTTCAGGAATGGTTCACATGATCATGTGACAATATTTTTCTCACTTATTTTCCTAACTTTTTGCAGAATAACTCCTTGGTTTACCTTCAATATTCAATAACTTTATCAGAAAACATTACAAAAATACTTGCGGAGAAATAAGAGGAGATCTGTAAGGTTTAGCAAATTTTTTAAAATAAACTTGGGGCGACTGCCTCCTCCTTTCAAGTAGCTTCCTATTGTTTTCAATCATTTTTAAGTTGTGTGAAGAAAAACGTATTGTGTTGGTAAAATGAAACATCACTAAGATAAACATGACAGATTTCATAGCGAAAAGTTGTCTGGAGGGCACACAACTTGCAAAAGACTGATCACATTAACAGAACTCAACAAACCTTTGCAATTTATGATGTCTCTGATAATGGCTTTAAAGTACAGGTATCTACAGTCTAAAACTTCAATATGTATCACTTAAAAGGAGAAGGCAGTCGCCCCAAGTTTATTTCAATCTGCTTTAATATCAAACAGATCTCTGCCTATTTTGCTCGTAAGTATTTTTCACTATGTTTCTTTATGAAAATACTGGATATGGAAGGTAAACCATGGAGCTATTCTGCATCAATTTAGCAAATAAGTAACAAAAATAGTGTCAACATGACTGAAAGGAGCCATACCTGATTTAGGATGATAGGGTACACTAATTCAAATTAGGGGGACTGTATGTTCCCTTTAAAAGGTGAAACCCACTAGCATAATTCCCAAGTTCACAGTACCTTTCTGTGCTGAGATCTAAAAGTTAAGGTCTAATATCCTCTATTAAAACAGTACATTACACAATCAGTTGCAATGTTATGTACTCGTATACCATCCTTGCTGTAGGTATTTAAGGCCAAATAATCTAGCTACACATGTGAATAGCATGTGTTTGCCACTTGTACAATAATCTGAGATTACCATTTAGGTCATTTACCACTAATTTAACATGGCTTCCTTGAGCTGTGATCAAGTGTCACCTTACAATACATGCAGAACTAGATACATCTGTCAAATGACCATGTGTGAAAAAGCTGCTTTGGGATTTTCTCTCTGAGAGAAGGAAAGTGGACTTAGGCTGCATCATTTGTAAGGTAATGCAAATGCAATCGGTGACTGCATCTGTGAAGGACAGTGATCAAGATTGTCAATGGTAAGTTGAAGTACCACGTGAAGAGTTTGAATAACTTACGAATAAAGCATGAAGTTTTTGTAAGAAGGAAATACTTTCAAGCATTCTTTGCATATGACTTACTTGAATGATTTTTCCTCATGACCCCTGCCAGGGACTAGCAATACACTATAACAAGCTACAATCTTCGACAAAAGTTCATGGTACAAACCCTGCTCCCCGCATCAATGTTGAAGTCTAAGAACAGATTGGGCTGCCGCAACATTGAACAGGGGAATGGGGAGACAGACAGGGGGATGGTAATCTTACTATTGCTTGTTTGTCCATCATTTTTGTCGAGGATTGTAGAACAGGTATATGGACGTAACTCTCTGGTTATAGGCGAAGCCACACTACCCAATTATGGTGATTTGATCCATTCCATTGGTGCAAGTGCTGCATGCAGGCTATGCACTTTCAGAACTTGAAACAAACTAGTTGACTTACGTGCTATGAGCACCCGGGGATTATATAACTTGATGTTCATAATTGCATTTGCATGTTCCACAAAAGGGCTGTTAGGGTTTTCCTGCGAATCTATCTCCAATCCGAAGGCACTTTGTGCAATAGTATCCATTGTCATGTTTCCATACAATCTGCAATGATTTTCAAAAATTATTAAGCAATTTCTTGAAAGGTTAGCATTCAGTAGTAATTCACACAACAATGTTAATGAATATTGTCCATTTTACGACCTGCATGCAAAATTGCATTGAAGTTAATATTTGATGTAATTTTGTACACGTTTGCCATAGACCTTACAGATCGACTTCACATGACATCATTTTGGCGGCAAAACAATGAAGCACATTGCATGTAGGACGTGGACTTCGCACATGCTCATGGTAGACTCAAGCATGTATCTAACCAGTACACAAATTAGTTGTCTGCATTTGTTGCTGTAAGTTGTAATGATACACACTTGCCTCCAAAATGAAGTGGTATGCATGTAAATGTCTATTGAAGTGTGCTGTCATAGAGTGACCTAAACCTCTAATATATCGCAAGTCCCTAGAAATCTGTGCAATAGACCTTATGCACTGACATCACAGGGCATCATTCTGGAGGGTTAACAATGAAGCATACTGCATACAAAACATTAACACAAGAATTAGCTTCATAAACTTTTTCCTTCTTGAGATATTATGTTTACAAAGTTCTCACACTTTAACTCCTATAGACCCCAAATGACTGCCTTTGACATTGATCAAAAATAATAAGGATCACCTACTAAGTATGGGTCATCCACATGCTAACTATAACATCTCTCACAGTTACCCTTCTTCTGATATCTTGTTTACAAGGTTTTTGACCTTTTCACCTCTAGTGACCCCAAATAACTTTTACAGCCACCAAAAATAATATGAATCATCTACTAAAATATGGGGTGTCCCCTTGCCAAGTATGAGAGCACTCCTGGTTATCCTTCTTGAGATATCCTGTTTACAAGCAATGCACCATATACAAACGTACACACTAACATTTGCACACACCACCATCGCATTGATTCCCCTTGCCTTTGGCAAGGAACCGAACGGTCACTCTACCATGACAGTACAGACCTCCACCATAGGAAATAAGGTTCCTGTATTCACTATGTCACATCCACATGCCATGTATTACAGAACATGAGATATTATGCCAGCAAGGTTGCACAGTGGTACCTATATGGTGGCTTGTATGAAATATGACCTCAAAAGAAAATAGGGTTAAACTCCTTGATACAGCACACCAAAATTTGAAAGTATCACTTTCAATTTAAGGAATTCAGAATTTAACCTTCATCACTCCAGATGACGTTCAATCTACATCCAAAACATGCTCTGACAACTAATTGTCACACATCTCCCATAACCAGAGGAGCGAAGAAGCATCCCTGGTTCCTACCTAGATATATAGTTTCTATAACCAAGGTCTCACAGTCATACGTACACACTTAACACATATACACAACCACAAACATCATCAATGAGAACTGGTTTCTTTTGTCCTCAAAACCAAAGATCTTTTATGAAACTTCTTTTTGCAAGTTTTACTTCAGACACAAAGTGACTTTCATATTAAGCACACCTTTGTCACTTGCTGCATACTACTGTATAAGGCAAGTACAGGTCACCCATTTACTTGTAATCCTTTGATGCCAGATTACTGTAGCAAGTCCTGCCTAGACCATTACCCTGCTATCTAATGTGTACATTCTGCAGCACTCTATCTATCCATCCTTAGAATTCCAAAAGCTCTCCATGATCTCTTCAGCAAACAAGCCATGAAGTTCTGACACAAGTTTCCCATCTACCACAGAACCCACAGTTTGCAAAGTGACCAGTATGCTCTGTCTTTAAGATAGGACATGCACCAACACACAATCCTGTCATTCAGCATTCATACACAATCACACACACACTATCAGCATTTCAAAGGACCTCATTGAATCTCTTGAAGGCAACTTAATCTTGAGCTAGTATTACAGACTGTAATTTCTTCCCAAAGAAGGGTTAAGACTGAAATTTTTAAGGTGCATTTCAAGGGTGCATTTTAAAAGAATTCTGGTGAAATTTGCTTCCGCAAGTTTCTATTCGTGATTCTCGAAATAAACCAGATAAAGTTACCACATTTTAAACCCAAACACAAGCACACATGACACCATAACCTCACATTTACCAACATTGTTTTCCCTTTAAGCTTTACAACCTTTTTCCTCCGTAACCTCATGTTTTTGCAATATGAATGCAAGAGATTCATGGAAATTTAACAACTACTTTCCATTCTTTTTTAGACTGAAATGCACAGCTAACCATATGCTGTTACTCAATGTGAGGAGATGACATCACTCCTGCTTGCCTCAAGATCACTTTACATTTCATATGTAACTTTGTCTGCTAAGTATCTCAGAACCACACAAAGGAATTTCGACAAAATGCTTTGATATAGTTCCTCCTTCACATATCAAAAATGGTTTCTGCTTGAACCCAAATTTACAGTCTCATGTCCTTTTTGGGGTCATATTATAAACTCCTTTTGTTTTAAATTAGTTTAAAGGTGTTCACCTGCAGAGGGAGGTAGGTCCCAAGACTTTCTTTAAAGGGAAATATTGAGTTTGTGAGGCTTTTTATTTAACCTATCCATTTTTACTTATGATCGGATCCCGTTCGATGAAAGAGAGGGAACTGGGGAAAAAATGCTACCCAGTGAGCACTAATTAACAAGCAATTAACCTTTCTGTAACAACTGACGAATTTGTTCACCCAAACAATTATGCATGCAAAACCACACCTCCGTCACCCCTGATTTGAAATCCACTGCCAATCAAACCCTTTTTATTAGACTACGTCAGACAATAACAGATGCCTACAGCATGTACAAAATGTTCGTAAATAACGAACTACTGAGAATTATCACTACACTGTCTGAACTGAACTACAGTCAGTATACTAAGGAGGTTCTTACCACCTCCCTGGTATACTATTCACAAAGTTATAGTTACTGTAATTTGAATTGTATCTTTGGCCCTAAGCAAGTTGCTTCACTTTCCAAACAGTAAGATGTAAAAGAGATTCTTGGTGCATAACTGCTACTCTCTGTTTAGGCCCTAGTAGTGGTAGAAAATGAAAATTTGACCAACCTGTGACGCCACATCGCAAAAACATTATGTTTAAGTCTTCAATAGATAAAATAAAGCCGTCCTGTGAATAATGCTCACTGTATGGGAGGTGAACAGTA
The DNA here is from genome assembly GCA_009936505.3 of Holothuria glaberrima. Classification (NCBI taxonomy): domain Eukaryota; kingdom Metazoa; phylum Echinodermata; class Holothuroidea; order Aspidochirotida; family Holothuriidae; genus Holothuria; species Holothuria glaberrima. The sequence continues at coordinate 14,511 of WURT03083123.1, read as the reverse complement.
TGGTGAACCAGGAAGATGACACTGCATCTCCCTGGATAAACTGCAATATCCCGATCAGGTACAGCACAGACCGTACAGAAACTGCTGTGGTAGCTTGTTGTGAGCATGAAACACAGGGTCAACACGTCTTGCGTAATGAGTGGAAATAGGACCCATGCATGTAACCGCTCTTACTAAATGAATATGCAGCAATACAAAATGTTGCAATGTAGGTGAGGCTTATCGTTCGATAATGAGCCAGTTCAATGAGGAAATTGTTGCTTCATTTTCTCCATATTTTGTGAGATTAGTGTTGATCTGTTGCAAGTTATTTGTGATTCATGTTTGAAGAGGGGAAGAGACCACAATGGGATTACTTTGGTATCATTTTATGATACAGTATCTTGTCAAAGCAATATTTCCCTTTAAAGGCAATTCAAAGTAGGCCAAAGCCCAAGAGAGCTTGTGTAAACACTGTTAAAAATCTTGGTGAAATAAACTGGCTGGAATTTAGTCCTTGCAGAACTACCAGATGACTCAACACTTTTGTGAGCAGATTACCATGTTGGCAACAAAGGAATTTATCTCAAGATCAGGAAATGAGCTGGACATCCCTACCACTGTACTGTAAGAAGTATTGAACATAAGAGGTAAAAGAAGTTAAAAAGATAAGAGACTACTGTACCTTTTGACCTCAATATCTGGATTGGTTGCTATGCAACTGCCCAAGTGTTTAATCAGATTGTCACAGCAGCTGTTAATCAGCAGAGATATCTAACATTAAGGAGATATGACAACATGAAGGTTGGGTGACAAGGCACTACCAGAAGCACTTACAAAAGATTCAAAATTTTCTGTGTCCCTAAATTTCCACCATGCCCCTTTATAAATCAGGCTATCAGGTTGCAAGGGGTGTTTTATACACCAAATACAGTAAGCCTAACATATAATGTTGATCTTTTTAACTTAGGGCATTTTTAAATCAATGCGTATTTTGGTATCATTTTCACGTTTTCTACACAAATTGTCATCATACTTTCTTTAAAAATGCATGCTCAATGCTGCCCTCAACCTAATAACAAAACTGTGGTGTAAAGTATGATTTAAATGCACCAACTTCACACACAGACAATAGAATAAAAAAAATATAGGCCATTATGTTTACAAACCCACTGCTACTTCACAGATTTACTAATCCATCCTTGCTGTGTTTTGGCTCTTGACATCTTCACATTGATCCATAATGGTCTTCTTTATTCTTTCTAAACCAAGCTCGCATGATTTTATAACCTATGAAATACATAACTATGACTGTAAGTTCCAAAAACTGCTATTAGAAAGTGGTATATTAGAGTAAATACAATCAGAATTTTTCAAGGTCTCTTTAGAGATAGGTTCACCTTTTATTTCAAGTTTCACATTTAAGGGTCAGCCACTTGACTCACTGAGCACCCTACACCAGATTGAGGGTTATTACAGGACTTGATTTCACTCACCGGTTTCATTTTACTGGCGCTGAAGGCTGGTGTGATCGTGTTGCGTACAAGCTTCCATCTAGCCCCTTCTAATCTGGTCAAAGCCTTGTTCATTGGATAGTCATCAAACCGAGTATCCTGGGTAGAAGATAAAACAAAAGGTCAAAACAAAACCTGCATAGTATGTTGTCTCTTACTGCTTTGCAACAAACAGCAGCCCTGAGTGGGTAACAACTTTGAAATCTTCAATAATTACTCAAGACATTCATGTTATGCTTGGGCTGGCCGAGTGTAACTTGAGTTTATATGTGTTAATAACATAGCATGGTGTTACCATGAGTCAGTCAATTAAGGGAGTTTTCACTAAAAACACACACATACAGAAGTAATATGTAATTTAAACTTATCCATTATTTTTCTTCAACATGTTTCCTCTCAATCCTGAAAGTTAGAGTGATTTCTGTGGACGAACTTTCAAGAGACAGGGAAAATCCCACAAGTTGCAGATGTGTTAGGCTTAGCAATGGTACCTTGAGTCGGTCACCCAAACATTTGGAAAGCCCGTAAGAATGATGACAAAACATATTTGATGAAATGATGTTGTCACAACAAGAACTTATCATCGTATAACAGAAGGAGCCCATTCACACTGATTTGTAGAAATTTTTTAGATAATTCTTGAAGATACTTTGCCAATGTCTGTAATCACCCTTTGGTATAACATTGGATGTTGGCTAGGCTATGTAAATTTCTTTAGAAAATGGGAGTAAATGCTTATAGTTGGCAGATTTTGAGCTGCTGTAAGCTAGTACTGTTGTTTCTTGAATAGAAAAAGTTCATTCACAGGCCATAGAATGCCTGATGTATGTTTTATATGCAGTGACCAACCCAAGGTACTGACCAACTCAAGGTACACTCACTATACTCTTAGAATAACTGTGACAAACCCCCAAGGCCATTCACACAGTGCTTTGGCTGCATTAAGCAGTGATCAGGTTGCACCTCCTTGGTAGAACAGGAAACTTTTGTTTAGTTGACCTTAACTGAATCCATGCCCCTGGGCTATTTCTCTCAGAAGAGTGAAATCAAACTTTTGCTATAATAGTGGTGGGGGAATGTACACACTATGGCACATGACAAATTATGGGCCTTAGGAAATAAGGAGCAGAAGTTAGCCAAATCTAGGTGACATTATTCACTATCCTTCTATCTCCCACTCTGACTGGTGACTGTTACATTTCATTACACGAATATTTACCAGGTAAACTATGAATTGACTGTCCAGCTTGTTCTGTTTTCATCTATTGTGTGAAATCGCAATAAAGTATAGATGGGACTTCAGTAAGTGAACGAAGTCATGTAAAACTTTCAGTTTCTCATATTGCGTACAAGTCTGATAGGGAAGTTTGACAGCCTTCCCCGGTTTTTGACATGAAACTCCAGGGAGCTTTTCTGTGCTCAGTCTGTGCTTCCCTCGCACATGAAATTGATTTGTTTGCTTGGTCAGTTGGTCGGCTCAAGAGTCATGCTAAATGGTAGTGACTGAATGCAATCGAAGCTGTGGCTTGCACTGTTCTTCTCCACTGAGGAAGTCAGGCAAACAAGTGGCTAATCAGCCATGCTCAACTTTGCCTATCAACAAGATTAAATTTGGTGATTGACAGGGAGGGGTTGGCTTTCAGACTCTAAACCCAGTTGTTCACCTTATGCAACATTCAACCAAGAACCACATAAAATATTTGAAACAAAGATGCGATGTTACCCTTCTGTTGTGAAAGTGTGAGAAATTTCGAACGAGGATTTCCTTCAGCATGTCTGCATCTGCTATCACGATGGTCGGACTGCTGCCAAGGTAAGCGCTGCAAAGAGAGATCTTTTTACAAGTGACTGAATGGCTGAAGTGCTAAAAAGCAAGAAGACTAGTTCACGACAAACTGGAATTAACCACTTACACTGACATCACATCTACATTACATGAAACTGCCCTTACTCAAATTGCCTGCCACTTTACAGTGCAAAACCCGACCTCTGGTTGAAAAGTCGGGATTTTACTTGATGTTCGCACCTACGGATTATAGCCTAAAATTTTGAAAAATCAATTAAAATATTATAAAACCTGATAAGCGTCCCAGTGGCTATAATCTGTAGGTGCGAACATCAAGTAAAATCCTGACTTTTCAACCAGAGGTCGGGTTTTGTACTGTTCAGTGGTAGGCGATTTGAGTAATGGTGATATAACGTAATGTAGGTCATTTTGGGGGGCAAACAATAAAGCACACATTTATGCATGACAAAGACTTTGCACAAGTGCTCAGCAGACTTACATGCTTATTCGATCGGTAAACAAATCAGCTGTGTGCATTTGTGTTGGTGTATTGTTGCAATAATACAGGCTTTAATACCTAGAATCTGTGTTCTGTGACGTCTGAGCACAGCCAGCATAACCAGTAAACTGTATGTTATACCAAAGGCTTGAGTGAGCATGTGAGTATATGTATTGAGCCACTAAAGTATACAAGATTCACATGACAAACCCTAGAGTGGTTTCATCTACTCCTCCATTTGCTTATCAAAGATCCCTCTTCTACTCTCTTTTGAAGTCTTCCCAGCATGCATTTCATTCTTCCTTTACAATTCATCTTTCTGTCCATCTTTCCTAATTGTTACAGACTACTGCAGCCCTCTGCTTTAATACTTTGCTTAAACTATAGTTTTTACTGCAGAAGACCAATTTGCTGACAAGAATTTGCATTGTGATCATGATTACCACCGCATAAGAAATAATCTGACATAAATTACTTTTAACCAAACTTCTCAGTGAAGACCAATCAAGTCTACTCTTGATAATAACATCAGTGATTCCAAAGATATTATAACCATAAAATTCCAAATTTAAAATGGCGCAGTGACTCCTTGTGTCCTTGTGGAGGCCAAAATATCGGGGCGGAAGTGCTGATCACTGCTCAGTCGTTTTAAAAACAAACAGGCAACTGAATATCTTACAAAAGTATTAATTCTTGCTATTTCGGAATATTGTTAATTGAAGAAGTACCACTCCTCAGGCTCAAACAATTTCAAATAAATAAGAATAAGTTATTTCTTCATCACAGCATTCCATATATATGTACAACTGAACGTGAACGCACAATGACTGGATTTGCAAGTTCATGAACCTTCATTGGTCAGTTTCTATGGTATCTTCAAGTCACAAACTTTTTATATGCTCGATCAATTTCTCAAGCACTCACAATGGGGAAAGCAACTAGTGCTTTGGTTTTTGAGTACACAGAAGCGTGCGTCAAGTATTCCATATAAGAAGCACAGATGGAATTGTATTCCGGAAATCTGTGCATATACAATGCTCACACAAGCGACGCTATTCTAAGAATGACATCTCTGTAACACATGCCTATTACCATATGCATATCTCTGGATAGAAAAGCACGTACGTCAAATCCACATTTCTGCCCCGATATTATTGCACCTCTATGAGTTGTCGATTTTCGTAAGTGTAGTTATAGGAGTTTGGCATCTACAGGGTGTGCTTATAATATCATTGAGTGATCTAAACTATAGACCCTCTATCAGGGTTAGCGCTGGCTCTAAACTTTCAGGGTCCATGGGCCGGACCCCGAAACCCCAGTACCTGAAAAACTCTGGTTCCAAGCTGAAATTTTCTGGGCCCGCTTATTGTGATAGAGTCCACCTTATAGTAGGCTTATACGCGTATTTTGACACATACAGTACCAGTAGGATATAGGAATACGATTTCAATGTGGAAAGTGGCTTGGGAAGCATGAATCCGTGGGGGCCAGGAGTGGTTAGAATGACAGTTTCAGAACAAATAAGTTATTAAATGATGAAGGAAAACCTTGTTGAGTTGATCTTTGACTATGAAAAATTCCAGCTCAGATAATTCAATATTTTACAGGTTATCTTAGAATTTGGGCACTTCTCAACGCGGAATTTATTGCACCCAATGGGACGCAATTGGTTGAGTGCATGTGAAATGTTCCCGTCCACTCCACTGAAAAAAGCATCATGGATGCGGAGACAGGATCCAGTGCAAACCCTGCCCTCTATGCATATGACATCACAATGCAGAAAGTGCTCCCTCATTAGGAGGCAAGCATGTATCATTGCCAGTTACACCAACAAATACAGACAGCTGATTTGAGAACCAATCAGATACATGCACATATCTACTGGCATGCAAACTTCTACATTGTGCATGCAGTGTGCTTCATTGCTTCACCTCTATCCAAGATGATGTTGCATAAAAACGAAGGTATATTGGACAGTGTTATTACTTAATTTCAAAGACTTAAGGAAGTTATCCTGTGTGTGTGAGATTTTTTCTACATCTGCAAAAATGTTAGCTGAATGAAGCTTTGCACTCTTGGTATGAAAAACCTGTACAGAAAGGCATACACATGAACTGACACTATATAGGCCAGTGTTGATAAGGCTAATACAGTCACCCAATCGAACTTGATAAACCTGGTATAATATTTCTGGTACGTGTATACCCATTTTGTCTGAAAATATTTCAATAACTGAATCTTTCAAGCCATCCATAATTCCTAATTTTGCCACGAATATGCAATATTAATTTTCTGTCACAAAAAGGAAAACGTACAATACTTGCAAACATAAGAGACGATTTGTGAAATTGAACAAATTTTTCACAATATACTGGCACCACTGCCTAAAACTACTTACCCATATATAGGCCCATGTCTCCACCTCATATTGTTAAGGCTTACAATAAAACCCTGAGGAATTGCAGAGAAGGAAATTCATTTACTGACGTTCATGACTGAACAATAATAATATAACCTGTAGCCTGATACAATAAGCACTGTGATAAAACAGATCCAGAAATGTGTAGCATGTGGCATGTGACCAAATCAGAGGCATATAGGCCCAAAATTTTGCAAAACTTTCCAGATGGATAATTCTATCTATTCGAATGCCAAAATGCACCTAAAAATATGGCCAGTTATTAGAGCCAGTCTATAAGCTTAGATGCGCATTGATGTAGTATGCAAATGAGTGCTAACAAAAAGAAAAAGTAAAATCTACTATGACAGCACTTCTCTTATTTGTAAATTATACTGAAAAAAGTCCCCTATGGAGAAGTTCCACTGACATACAGAATTGTGTAAATTGTCATTAAAATCTTCTTCCAGATAATTTCCTTCAACCACTTGATAATGATAGTGGAGGCTAAATATTTTTTTACTGTGGGAGCCAGAGGCTCCAACACTCTCTTCATCTGGTGAAGCCTGGTACCAAATACAGTTGAGCAACACATACCAGTGCTATATCACGCCACTGGTTCAGATAGTCTAAAATACCTCTTCTGATTTGTTTTTAAACATATTTTAAGAGTAGAACACAGAAATGAAACAAACCTTTCCAAAAAACTTATGGAAGTGCCCAAGGAAAGGCAATGCTGTATCTGCTGGTATCCCCAGGCGTTTGAAGTAGCTGTTAACCTTCCAATAATTGTACCTTTCAAGGAATAAAAGATCCATGAACAACTGTACAATTTGTTCTTGTCAGAAAAAAGTGACAGAAACAAGACACACCATGTGTAAATCAAAAATTTTTAAAATGGACTATACCTACAGTATAATCACAATGAAATCACAATGCAGTGAATATGCCGCCGTCTTTAATTTGACACTTGCCACACATTGTTTGGCTTGGAAAAATGACCCATTCCTCCCATTAAAGATGTAAAACTGGTTATAAAATCATCTTATCCACCCTAAAAGATGTGAAAATTGTGCAAGATTATTGCTGTAATACAACATAAACTCTCCATAAAGTTTGGTTGTGGCTGCTTTCTAGTCATCCCAAACAGTTCGAGTTCTCCCAAGTAAGCAAGTTGTAGCTCCTCCCATAACTGTATAAAGCTCCTCCTTGTGCAGACACAAACCTATTTTATTGCTTAAGGCCATGTCCTGGAGAACTTGCAAGGCTGTAATGTGTAATACAAACACTCTCTCTGCACTGTGTGGAATGCTTGCTACTCTTCATCTTTTGGATTTTAAAACTTTGATTTCAATCAAAGAGCACTCACCAACTGAGAATTTTGATACCACCACACTAAAAATATAGTTTTGGGTGATGAGTATTTGTCCTTCAGACTAACGTTAGGCTAGGCTGGTGGTATGTATCCATACAATATGTTTAGATGGCTTGCGAGCTGGTGCCAGCAGCTCTAAAGGAAAAAGTATTGTACGTGAAAATCAGCGATGTAAAGTTTTTGGAAGTGTTGTTAAGGGCTTAGTTTAAGTATTTTACCAATGCCTAATAGGTATGTATATTTTGTGAAATGAATGCCACCTACATAATTTAAGATACCTGTCAATTTAACGGTGAGGCTTGCTACTGTAAGTATGCAGTCTTACACCTAAAGTGCGTACAAAAGTGGCACTGAAATTGGAAAGGATTTAAACGATCGGAGGCTTGAACTTTTGGGACCACAATCTCAGAATTTTAGACCCATGCTAAATTGGTGAAACCTTGTCACTGACCACGAAAAAGAGTTGAGTTGGTTGCAGAGTTAAAACCAACTATTAAACCAACTCAACAATTTAGATCAAATTTGGTCTCTTTTGAATTTGAGAGGCCAGTTTAGATGGAAAAACAGGAGACTGCTCTTGGATGAAAAACCCACCTTACTTTGACCCAGCTAGGGATCGAACCCCCAACATCCTGGTTGCCAAGCTTCATCCCTTCAAATGCCATGCCTTTATCTACCCGGTCACTGCACCAAATATGCCACCTCTCATATTAAAATAAGCAGCACAAAGTCAAGCAAAGCAATACAACATACGTTTGCTCTGCAGATAGATAAAAATAGGCCAAGTTTTGGGTTTGGCCTGAGAGGTGCCCTACCTTGTTAGTATATGTAATATGTATGTGTTTAAAATGCTGAGGACGCCTGTGATCAATCCAAGCATCCTTTTTCAAATTTGCCCTTATAACAGCAGCTGTACATGGACTCACAGGCTTCAGATCACTTGCAATGACAACACCCACATCTTTTTCCAAAGTCACATTACTCAAAACACTCTCATTCATACTACAACCATACCTCAAGTTTTCAGAACCAAAATGATGAACTTTGCTCATTTATCAGCATTGAAAGAATGCCATTTACCAAGGAAACTAAAGAAACCTGCTTCTAAAGAGAAGTTTTATCAACAGGGAGATGATTCCATCTAAGGGTAGTTGTATACCCCCATGGATACTTGATATGCTATAATCCCCATTATGGTCTAGATCAAGGACTGCAAAACTGTTGAGTACATAGGCCTATTCATAAATTTCTATTTTGGAGAAGGCAGGATACTCTTAACATATTGGCCAGGTTTTTTTGGTTTCCAAGCTGGGCAAGTCTGAACACAGTTACTGTAAATATAATGGCCTAGAAATGCTGGTAGTGAAGGATCTGGACCCAGTCAGTATGAACAATGTGTGAGTCCAGACACTGCTGAAAAAAAAAAAAAAAATGCACAGAGGAACTGACAGCTATCGTTTTTAGAACATTTCGGCAAGCAATATGGCAGGGTGGATCCTGTCTAGCCTGGCCTTTAAACTCCTTGTATTAATATAAACCAGTTCTTTTGAGAAAACAAAATCATTGCAAATTGAGGTACAGTACATGCTATTGGAAGATTTAGATTTACTACTCAAGAGGTAACTCTTTTTTGAGGTTCAACTCAAAAAAGTGTTACCTCTTGAGTAGTAAATCTAAATCTTCATATTTCTACTCTATAAGTAATTATATACTATAACAATTAAAGAACACCCCCTACCTAGGAGTCATTATCCCTGAGGACTATAAATGGACTACTCATATTAATAAAATCACATCCAAAACAAGTTGCTAAGACTCCTTAAAAGAAACCTTAAACGTTGTCCTCTAGATTACAAGAAAATGGGTTACACCTCAATAGTTCGTAGCAATCTTGAATATGCAGCTGCTGTATGGGACCCTTACCAACAGGGTGACATTGACCGTCTTGATTGACCATCTTAATATAAACCAGTTCTTTTGAGAGAACAAAATCAATGCAAACTGAGGTGCAGTACATGCTATTGGAAGATTTAGATTTACTACTCAAGAGGTAATTAACACTTTTTTGAGTTTCAACTCAAAAAAGTGTTACCCTATTCAGAGCTTCCAACACTCCAAAATCGCAGGAAAACTGATAAATTGTGCTTTACGTATAAAATGATCAATAACCATTTCCCAGCTGTTCAACCTGACAAATTTCAAACTGCACTGCCAATTAGACGTCGAATTAAACCAACTCGTTTTAAAGATTTTACTTTTACAAACATAACTGAAAATCAAGTAAATAATAATAGTACAGTTCTTAAGTACATATTACTGCAGAACCCCCCAGTATCAGCATTCTTTTTTCCCCTCTACTATAATTAATTGGAACACACTATCTGATATTGAAGTAGATACGCAGAATCTGGACAAATTCAGGAATCGTCTGAGGCTCATTCCATGTTACAGTACGTGTGTTACATTTCAGAGGCATTTTTTGACCCTTTTTCTCAAAAAACTTGTGTATGGTAGTATTAATATTTATTCATTTCATATGGAAATGTTTGCACTGATGATGGATTCTTTAGAAAATATTAAACAAATTATGACATTTGTATGCTATGGTTGGGGAGGGGCTAAAACATTGCGTTACGTGTGTTACATCAGACAAAATGAAAAATTTCAGTTTTAATTTTCTTGTCAAAAGTTCTCTGAATTTAATGTACAAATCAATGTTATTTAAAAAAAAAACGGTTTGTTTATAACAGTGTGTATTGGTAATAAAGCTGCAAATTTCTATTTCTTTTAAAAACTGAATAATTGTGCATTACGTGTGTTACATAATTTTGTTACGTGTGTTATGACCTCCGAATTTCTTCTGAATAAAATTTAAGTCAAAAAGATTTTGGAGGCTAAACACTACCATACAGCCTCTTCTGCCATTGTGCGTGATGCTCCGCATAAGCAATGGAGTAAGGGAAAACAAGCCAGAGCGCCACAACTGGAAAAAAGGCTGTGGCCGGCTCGACTTGAACCAATTGGTTGGAAACTGGGCCGTTAAACCTCATCTAACTAACTAACTGACACTAGAAAAATAACCAAGTACAGCCCCATGATGTTGCTACAGTACTGACTGCACTGTGTGAATACAACCTTCTGGCCCATCTCACGTATACATTTGTTATATTTGCTTGACAAGTATTTACGGGGCCATTGCATCGGATAATATGTGCACAGTAGTAATAACAGTTGAATGTTTCACATGAAAATGGTTACTACAAAGGAGTGTTTCAAGAGAAAGTTGAATAAATAGCCACACAATGAATTCAAAACATGGCTAATATTTGTTAAATGTAGCGTTATGTGTGTTACACCAGATATACAGGGCATAGTGGAAAATCTACAGTGGGCTTTATCTTTGAAGAAATTTCTCAAAATCGAATTTTAACTTCCAATAATAATGCAATATTGTCAAAAGGGAAATTATTGATCATAAATGTATCCTGCAGATAAAATTCATAAATCAAATGAGAATCTAAAGGATAGTACCTCTATCATGCTCAATTTCCTCAAATGTTTTTCAAGGGGAAGTCAGTTTTCATATATCTGTAGTTTTAAAGGTTATGATATCATTGCTTTTGCATTGCAAAGCATTTTCATAGCTTTTATGAATAAAGTGCAACATCTGAAGTCTAATTACATTGGAATTTTTAATGTTTTATGAAATTTCGCTATTTTTAATGTAACACACGTAACATTAGGTACATGTAACACATGTAATGTTACATGTGTTATAACATTTAATTGTAACATTATTACAACATGAAAGAATTTATAAATGATTTCTAAGGATCATGGTACTAAGGATGTAAAGGTAACTTCAAAAAGGATATCAAATTTGATCCCTTACATCATGGCAGGCTAGTAGAAAACTTTATTAGTTTTTAGTTACGTGTGTTACATGTACCCCAGTTGTCGTCATGACACTGCATTCAACTGAGCGTCCTACTTTCCAAAAAATTGAGTTTATCTAATTTTTTCAGAAAATATGATCAATTGACTTACATTTGGCAGATCTGTCAACTCTCCCGGTTTTACCGGGAGTCTCCCGGTTTTCATCCAGATCTCCCGACCTCCCGGTTTTACGCTTTATCCTCCCGGTTTATAATTTCCCATTTGCGACATTCATTCAAACAGCCAAAAACAGCTATTTTCAAAATTGGGCATAAAAACAAACTGCTAAAATCATTTTCTTTATTGTTACTTCAAACCTTCGTTACTCTTCTACAGTACCATGTATGGGCCCACGTACATAGTGTATATGCTGTTACTGTATAGACTGCATATGTACGTATAGCTGCAGCATGGGAATAACTAACATGAGCAGTGTTGAGCACCGTGAGCTGCGATATGAACAGTTGTGCGTTAACTTAGCTATAGGTTTTTCTAATAGTCTATCATTTCAGTCGGAAATTGCCAACCTCCCTATTTTTCCACCAATCTCCCGGTTTTTTGGCTTTGAAAAATGAAAATGTCCCTATTTTGTGGTCAGACTGGTTGACAGGTCTGCACTTAGACAAAACTTACTCTGGATAAACTTACTACGTGCAGGGCAAAATAAGTCACATTTTGCAATTATTCACCAATTTAGCCTTTTTGCAGCATTTAGGCACTATCACTAGACATGCTGTATGATATCCCCAAAATGCATGCTTTTACGTGTAAATTAGAAGGAAAAATTGTTGTAACATGAATTCTGAAGTGTTTTCCAATTTAAAACATAACACCAGAAGTCTGTGTCACTAGCTTTATTTTTGGGTCTGTAGGACCACTTCATGTGGAATGGGCCCTGACATGTTGCTAGCCTTCTCTCAAGTTCCTGTTGCTGTATGCCCAATGGGTCACTGCAACATATCCATGATGACAATGAACCACTAGAATTACACAGATGACAGATGACTTTATCCCTGGTCATAAACAGATAAAGTTATAATCATTCAGCATAATACCAATATCCTGATATTCACTAACAAATGACCCTTGATTCAGCCCCTACCCTGGAGAGGTCTGTAGCCAACACCCTCTTTAACTTCATGGAGCTGGCCCAACAAACAATTCATACTGAGAAAAATAAATAGAGCCTAGGCTACTTACAGTGTTAGCAAAATGATGCAGCCAGCAATCAATGCCCAAGTGACAGTTTCCATCTTTCTTTACTGTTGAGTCTTTCAGTTGTTGAACTTCTCACTCTGTTAGTTTAAGTTTTGCTCGAGTAGTTTCACTAGCTATGACTGAGAGTTAACCAAGGTTTGCTAATTCACCAGCCAGAGTCTCGGGCCTGATATCATACTTTAATTAAGCGCAACTGCGGTAAACTTAAATACACTACTACTCAAGCTTCCGCCGCACGTAAATACTAATATTGCAGTGTGAATATACAGTAAAGGCCTTGGCCTTAGCAATGGGTCGAAGTAACGGTAGCCTATACCGTAACACTTTGAGCATAGGCTAGGCCCAAACCTGACAGGTTTAGACTACTGCACAGTGTGGGCATAACTTGCCATTAACTTAATAACTAGACTGATGAAATAAAACCCGACTAAGCTTGCGCTCTAATCCAGCGGGCAAACACTCCACGTCAAAAAGTAAACAAAATAGGATTGAGAGATGGATCAAACCGTAGCTTACGTAAGTGGCTTAGGGTTTATCACTGAATATATACGACAAGCTATATTACGTCACCCGTAACTTCACGAATCCAGCCACCAAAGTTTGTTTATAAGCTATGGAAATGTTAAGGTGCCGTCAAATTACAAATTAAGTCCCTATATTATCGTAACATTTTGCAACAAACTGATGAAATGTTCACTTATTGTTGTAACATTTAGCAGTTAAATGATAAATTGGAAACTTACCATATTTCAACAATTCAACATTTCGCTACGGAATTATCAGCAGATTAGTTGTCGTCACGGTGTTTTCATGGTTTGTTGAGCAGGGTGGAGTGAATGAGGTGGGGGGAGGGGTGGGTCTAAAACAAATTTGCAGCACTTATCCCGAAGCATGCGCGCTAAGCGGGCCGAATTTTTTCATTGAATAAGATGACAAATTACAGTTTTATTTCGATTTTAAGTGAAGAAAATAATCTTTAGTATTATTCTCACTTAGTTGGAAAATACATACAAAGTTGACATACACTCAGTCGGAAAAATATGTTAGACTGAGAAATCAGAAATTCCAACTGGCATTTTAGATTTTCCGACTATCGTCGCTCTGACGAACTTTGGGGGGAGGGGGTGAGACATCCCCACCCCCGGTCGCGACGGCCCTGGATGCATGGTCACCACAACATTTGCCCGACAAAGAACCTGTGACTCTGGAAACAACTCAATCCCGTAGTATAGGAAATTCCCAAAAGGGCAGTTTATGATTCCTAATTATCGACTCGGGCGGTTAGGCAAGAGGAGGGGTTGATGTCCCTTCTCTTTGAGAAATGTTTGTCTATGTGAAGTGAATTGGATGCAAGCTGGTGCTATCCTTGGTAAGCTTAGTCAAGAGTTGAATCAATTATATCTACTACATTATTTCAAGATGTTTTTCTATTTTTAATCGGGTGTAATTTAAGGGGTCGATGTTGTCTGAGGGGAGGGATGAGCCCTTCACTCTTTGAGATATTTTTGTTGCTCATATGTTTTTAGGGCCAACTGACGACACTAAGCATTTAATAAATTTATTCATATCTCATACAAAATACTTTATCTTAAATTGTAAAATAACCAGCAGGATTCCAAATGCACCTTTTCCATCTTTTTACAGTAAAAATCAGTCTTGTATGGAAGAAGAGCATTTTATTTTTAAAAAAGTGGGTAATGAAGTACCTTCATTGAAACTGAATGAGTTCTTTTTTAACATAAGATCCCTTTCCATTGCTAAATATGATTCTCCATTTTCGATGTTTTTTTTCTCTTTTAGTATACA
>WURT03083112.1:0-12987 GCA_009936505.3 Holothuria glaberrima | reverse complement strand
ATCTTTTTCGGCTCATCGCCCCTTGCACCAGGGAGTTACAGTATCCTTGCTTGCCCAGAATGGTATTGAGAACACCCCCTATGTCTATAAAATATGAGTGACAAGAAAATGAAACTACATGGTTTGAAAATGAAGAGTATTAAATAGGTCTTTGTATGTGTGGATCAAGGGAATACAAATCGATGGCGGTTCACTACGTGATGGCGAAGCCGAACTTATGATCGTCGAAGTAGCGATGACCTAATGAGCTGTAAGCGTCCTCCTCAAGAAAAAGGCATCTGTCAATCAAGTTTAGATCAAGAGTAATACTTGTTGACCTCATTTTATCTGTACTTTATGAATACTTATTCGAGAGCACAGAGGGACATTTTCAGTATCTTTTAAAGCTTCTGTCTACAGTATATAACGAATTGTAGTTTCCTTGAGGCCCCTGCTGCACCTAGCATTTTCCCTTCTCATGGATACCAAAATTGCTCAGTCATCAAAAAATTTCCATATTTGTGTGCAGTCTTACAGTCCACCATGATCATACACGTACGCCTTGGTCAATGAGAGGGAATCATGGCATCCTAAACGGTGCTTCTGAAATCTTTGTGATAATATAACTTAATAAAACAGTTTACTCGTCATGAATCTTTTACCCCAGGGTTGTCTAACCTTTTGCAGCGGTGGGCCACATGTAATGGTTATGATGGACCAGGGGCTGCATGCTATATTCTTTTTTTTTTAATTTTTTGCGTTGAGCCGTGTAAAAAGACACCCGAACCGTTCGCTGTCCAATCTCACTTCGTGTGTTAAAACAAAACCGGCAACGGGAATTTGACATACGTACAGTATTAGTCCGCGTTATTTACACATGCAAAATGTCAACGAGTGGATGATGTTGCACAGGGAGAATCTCACAGTTCGTGCGTTTTCACGAGAACACACAAACGGAATTAATAATATTGTTTTAATGTAGGCTACGCAGTTTCATAGAAGAGTGGAATGGTTGATCGCATGCCGTAGTGGACGGCGTAGTTGTCATCAATGAATCTGCTTACTGAAAAATTTTGCACTATCGATCATTTCTGACGGGCCGGACGCAACCTTGCGGCGGGCCGGACCGTGGCCCGCGGGCCGAAGGTTGGACAACCCTGTTTTACAGCAATAGCAGGCATACCTCCACTTTGTTCTTACCATTTTAAGCAAACATTCAGTTTAATGGGTGCCTTATATTTACACAGGTTCACGAAAACCTATTACTACATGGAAAAAAGATTGACACACTTATGCAGGGTAGCCACAAAGCTTAAAACTGTTGAGTAGTGATGTGTTTGAGGAATACTCTTTTACTTTGAAAACGATTCAATTTCCATAAGAACTTTTTTTCTTATTTAACATATTGTTAATAGCTACTAAGTGGTTAAGCTTATATGATCCAGCCATTAACTGTCCTAAGAAGTTGTTGCTCGGATGTTCCTTAGAATAAACAGTATGGACAGAATATGTTTCGTACAGTAAATCCCCCCTCCCCCTCAAAAAAGGCCAGGTGTGACTTCTAATTTAAGATTAAAATATGTTATGATCTTCAACCTGATCTCCGTGTCTTGGGACTGCAGTCTAGTATATAGGCTTATAATTTTTTTTATTTTGAAAATTATGACTTGTGACTTGACTTGAGCAAAAATGACTGGTGACTTGAATTGACTTGAAGGTAAATGACTTGAGACTTGACTTGACTTGAGAAAAAATGACTTGGTTGTAACTCTGGTTCTAAAATAATAAACCGATTGTTCTTGTGCATAGGAGTCACTACGTGGAGGAGCCAGCACTGCAAGAATGCAAAGAAGTGGAATTCAGAAGAAGACATTTTATGGAAATTGAAAGCTTATACGAATTACTTGACAGTCTCTACCTCTAATTGGCGGACCCATCTTGTCAGGACCTGAAGTGTCTCAGTGCAAAATCTGCACCCAAATTTTGTTATAGAAATGATTTTAAATGTAAAATTTCCACTCGCTTTGCGCGCATTTGTCACGGTACGCGCTGTATATTTTATAGCCATTATTGAGGCAATAATGCATTATTCTGACCATAACAAATTCTGACCTCTGTAGACACTCAGCATTTATAGGGAATCTTAGGGCAATCTACAGTAGTATCATGAGTAGCATATATTTGTCGTTAAAAATTTTTATAACGAGTGCCATGCCGCTGCCAAAATTAATTGAAAGATTTGCCAAAGATATCACCATTTTGCATCTAAGCCACCTTACCTAAATAAGAAGCTTTCAAGGGAGGAGTTGTCACCCCTCCACTTAGACAACACATACAGTACACCTTTCCTTAACAGTCAACCAAAAATAAGATTTCACTAAATTGTGAAGGCGCTCAAATATATGATCAGTTTGAAATTTGTCAAAGATAGCACCATTTTGTATCTACTGTAAGCCATCTTATATTCTTAAATGAACAAAAATTTCTAAAAGGGGAGGAGAAACCCCCTAGACCTCCCCAGGTGACAAATAAAGGGACGAAGGGTTGGCTCCTGATGCAGATGAGAATATGCACAATTGAATTCACACAGACTTTCTGGGTTTATCTGGAATGGGCTAGAAACACTATCTTCTGCGATAGTTTGAGAACGACTTGCGATGGAAATTATTTAAATAGATTCATCATTCAGTCAGAAACACACTTTACCCTACCCTCTGCAGAAATCTATAGCTTAAACGCCTTTATGGCTTATTTTAAAATTTTCGGGCAAATTTCGAAAATGGATAGGGGGAAACGTTAACGTGCCCTCACCCCACCAATTGCCAACATGAAACAAAATGATAACAGTAAAGAAATTACAATTTGGCTGCAGGTTAAGGTACCACTACCGGCTTACCAGTTAAAATGTCCTTTACCCAAAACGTCCCCTTACCAAAACTTCCCCGCTATAAGTCAAAACGTCCCCGTGCCAAAACGTCCCTGGACCAAAACGTCCCCGAGTTGAATCACTTTTAACTTTTGTTTATGATAGTTTTGTAGATAGGCTAGATCGAGTAACAATCAACTCATATCTAAACAACCAAAACGCCGATATTTGCTACAAATAAATTACACTTGAACTTCTTTAACACATGAGATTATTCCTAAATACAATTCTACTGTAATTCCCCTCACGTTTTCTAAGTTGCAATTAGTGTTGCTTATATGGTGTTCACATATCATACGCGGGGACGTTTTTGTATCACATATATAATAAAGTACCACGGGGACGTTTTGGTAGCAAAAATGAGAGGACGTTTTGGTAAAGGGGCGTTTCAACTGGATATTCCCTACCGACAGGGACATACTTTCTTTGGTCTTTCATGTACCTTCGTCATGGACTGATGGAGTAAGTGAAGAGACCAGAAGTGTCTACACTGGCTACACACTGTAGGCGACATCTTTAGTTTCCGGACCAGTTACTGTAGTTGAGTTTACGGTCGTTTCGCCCCCTTGCTAGTTCACCCCCATCCACTTCGCCCAAACAAAACCAGTTCGCCCCCAAGCGATGACCAGTTCGCCCCCCAAGACCTACCACTTCGCCCTAAGAGCTTACCAGTTCGCCCATAACTTATTGGCAATATACTTAAATTTTCGGCATTTTTGTGCCTTTTCATCCTTTATGTTGCGTTCTTTGCACTATATAAGCTGCAAAGGCTCGTATGCATATATTTTTGTGAGGAAATACCGATTTTATTTTTATTTTGCGTTCGCTTTTATTTTTTTTATTTATTAATTTTTTTATTTATTTATTTATCTATTTTTTATTTATTTTTTTTTTTTGCAGGAACTCTTTTAATTTTTAGAGTCTTATTTTTCCTCTTCTCTTTTATTATCGACATCCTTTTCTTTTCTTTTTTTTTTTTTTTTTGAAGTAGCATTTCTTTTCGTTTGCGTTCAGATTTTCTTAACTTGATGTAAACAGCAAGAAATCACTAGGACACTTAACTTCGACTAGCTAGCACATGTAAGTGGTGGTATTTCAATCAAGTGAGTCCTCCAATTTCTTTTCCACAACTCATGCTATTTTGTTGCTGCTGTCGTAAAAATATAATCAAAAAATAACATCAACTTCATTTGAAAACTAAATTTTTTTACAACTAGTGTTCGTAAAATTGAGGGGCGAACTGACTTCCACCTTGGGGCGAACTGGCAAGGGGGAGAAACGACCGACTGCGGTTACTGTAGTTTCTTCCTCTAAACGTTAGTTTCCTCCTTCCCAAGTTACTGGGAAGAAAACTAACAATTTTACTGTTGGTGTAGCTAAATTTTAAACATCCAAGACTCCTTTTCAGTTTGGAATGATGTGATACACATTTGATCATTTCTTTATTCAGACTGTAGAATGTTTGTCGATGTAGCCGAGGAACCCGGTCGTTTCGCCCCTTGCCAGTTCGTCCCAACCAGTTTGCCTCGGTCGTTTCGCCCCTTGCCAGTTCGCCCCAAAGTGGAAGTCATTTCGCCCCCAAGCACCTACCAGTTCGCCCCCTCGTTTTAACTAATACTAGTTGTTGTAAAAAAATCAATTTTCAAAGGCAGTTTATATTGTTTTTCTATAAATATTTTTTTTACGACAGCAGCAACAAAATAGCACGAGTTGTGAAAAAGAAATTGATTAGAGGACTCCTTGAACTGAAATACCGCCACTTACATGTGCTACCACTGGTGTACGCAGGGGGACAATTGGGCCATGCCCCCTCACGGATGCCAATTTTTTTTTTAGATCCTAAAAATACGTAATTTTTTAACACAAATTTTACTTCAAAAGGTAGCATACGTGGCACCAGATTGCACCTAAGGACACCTAATTTTTCAAAAATTTTCATAGGGGAGGGGAAAACCCCTCCTTTCTCCCCCTCCCCAGGCCGTCGATCACTGATGCCCTTCTTTTAGTTCCAAAAAATGAGCAAATTTTATGACACAACCTAGCTTCAAAAAGGTAGCACACGTGGTACCAGACTGCATGTCAGGACACAAAATTTTTCAAAAATTTTAAAAAGAGGAAGGGTATCCCACCAAAGACCTCCTCACTGAGGCCGATTTTATTTTAGTTCCTAAAATCCGTCAATTTTCTAACACAGCTATTTTACTTCAAAAAGTAGCATATGTGGCACCAGATTGCATCGAAGGACACCTTATTTTTCAAAATTTTTCAAAGGGGGGACAACCCCTCCTCTTAGACCACTCCCCCAGGCCGGCGATCACACACACAATACTGCATGCCCCCCCCCCCCTTGAGAGAAAATCCTGCGTACGCCACTGTGTGCTAACGTTAGATAAAGTACGGTGATTTCTTGCTGTATATATCAAGTAGGCTAAAGAAAATATTAACGCAAACGAAAAGAGAATGGTATTTCCAAAAAAAAGGACTGAGAAAAGGATGCCGATAATATAGAGAAAAGGGAAATGTGACTCTAAAAAAGAGTTGCTGCACAAAAATAAAGCGAACGCAAAATGAAAATAAAATCGGTATTTCATTTGTGTATTTCATTGTGTATTTCACAAAAAAATGTACCAGCCGTTGCAGCTAATATATACGTAGTGCAAAGGACGCAACATAAAGGATGAAAAGGCACAAAAATGCCGAAAATTTAGGTCATATTATCAATAAGTTAGGGGCGAACCGGCCAGCGCCTGGGGCGAACTAGTAGGTCTTTGGGGGAGAACTGATCATCGCTTGGAGGCGAACTGGTTTTGTAGGGGCGAAGTGGCAAGGGGCGAAATGACCCAACCGTAGCCAACAATTTTTATTCAGAGGCCTAGCGTATGCTAATTGGCTAAGGCCTATTCATTTATAAAGAGGATTTGAGGCATAGGCTACACAACTTCACAAGTATACAGTGTTATAACAACAAGTCTGATTTACAACTAAAAACATTCGTCTTCTACACTAACAGCAATTACAACACGAATTAGGTCCTCGCCTGAAATATAACTTACGTGGGTGGAATCTAATGTTTTTGAGGAGAAAACTAACTTTTTGCAAGGGAGAAAACTAACCGGTCGAACCTCGGCTAAATCATTAAGAAACCATTTTTAATATGAGCCCACACAAACATCCACCTCGACAATTGCAAATTACTCACCCAGGATCTTGGATAGATCCCTTTTTCATATCCACACACAAATTGAGTTAACATGTATGGTACAACCGCGAGTCACCCCTACACCCCCCCCCCCACTGAAGTGTAGTGACATTTTTTTACAAAATGACACATGGTACGGGCCTTGAACTCTGACCATCATTCGAGATTTTTCCAGGAGATGCGACAGCCAACCTTTGTAGCATAGAAAAACTCTAGCATATACAAAAGCCTGATAATCTGAAACTATTTTAGCGAGAAGGCGGTCAAGCTTTCGAATAATCAAACATCTAATGTCAGGTCTTTTCAAAATAAGGATAACAATCAGTGACATACTGTAACTTACCATTTTCTGTGTAATATTTTCACTTCCTCTTGCGTGAATTATTCCAAGGTAAAATATCCGAGGTCCAGATGATGGGTTTTATGCCGCCAATCTGTGTCTTAAATATTTAGATCTTCATTCCATTTATATAACATTTATGAATTTAACCTCTCCTTGTCACAATATATCGGATGGGTATGTGCTTCCTCTTTAGTAAAGCAGTAACGTACTGTACCCTGAATGTCAAAGAGATCTTACAAAATATGCCTTACAATACTCACCGTTAATACGCCTCGCTGACTCTATCAAGTACAGGCACAGAAGACCAAGTTCATTGTTGGTATTACGTAATCGGCTTTCTTCATCCTTTCTTCGTTGGCGTGTTTAAGGGCACGGATGACTGCCACATCTTGGCTTGATTAAGGACTTCAATTGTAACTCTAATTGGACCGATTTTGTCCTGATCTTGAACTAACACAAAGGGCCTCTATTACTAGCTGAACAAACTTTTCATTCATAAGAAAGGTAGATAAGAGGATTTTCTGAGTACAGTGGGACGACAAGACAGGGGGCTTGTTTACGGCTTCTCGCATACAGATGTAAGGCTTGTCCGGTTCATTATAGAGATACAACTACAGGCATCTTACGAACAGAAATAAAAGTAGAAACTCTTACATTTGCGATATGAATTTGAAGGCCTCCCTAGGAGTGCGGTTGTTGTTGTTACGTAGGAATTCTGAAAAAAATCATGGGAAATTAGACTCTAACAAAACGTCGTGTATTATTAAACAAAATTTAAAGTTCAAAATTTGGACTGAACGACACTAACGATTCGTGACGTACTTTTTTCCACAACTTTAGGCTGGATGCCGAACGGGCCTGGGAAAACCGAAAGGGCTCTGCTTCCCCCCCCCCCCCAAAAAAAGAGCCACGTCCCCAGAAAGGACACTACGTAAGCACCGACCAACCCCTCGACACTCAGACGATTCGCGAGGATCTCATCCACCTCGTGGTTACTAGTCTAGCATGCACCCCTTGTAGGTGGAACAAACCAGGATACCTTGTGAAAAAGGGGGCTTTTTCTTCGGTTACTTCTCGAGGTAGATAAGCTTCCTCCTGTCTGAGAGGGGAGCAGTGGCATCACAAAGAGGGGGTATGGAGGTATTTTCATCCCAGTCATGTCCTTTCCTCCCCCAATTGCTCCCAGTCTCGTCAAGTTCACCTCTTGTTAAAAGGTTACAGTTTGCAAAAAACAACTTGAAAAAAAAGCGCAACATTCCCTCCCCAACACAGGACCGTTGGAACCGGGGGACTGGGGGTGCAGCCCCCAATAAATTTGCCATGCAGTTTTTTTTAATGCATTAAAAACTTCCAAAAAGTGAAAGACGGAGAAATAAAAATGATGAATAGCATTCTAAAAGTTATATGACCTATCATTCATTCTATCCGTATTATATTAAAACAAATGACGTATCATTTCCGTTATTCAGTCAATAAGGAAAACATCCGTCGTTTATGAAAGTATTTGAAAATAACGACTCAATGTCGTACGCCGTACTAAATTTGACTTTCTGCGTTCTTTTTTGAAAATCTAAACGGTCAATCCATGATGAAGTCGCGGAATTTTGCGGTGCTGAATAATCACAGTGGCGTAACTCCTATGGGCTTGGACCGTACTGAGCCGGGGTCCCCGACCAAAAGTGGGTCCCCGCTACACTGATGCACAGAAAAAATCTAGGCTGAGTAAATTCAATGTCTAAGAAATTGGAATTGCACTTGCAATATTCCTTGCTTCAGGAATGGAAATTAGCATTGAGTTCATTGGACATATAAGTAATCTAAGTGATAAAATTTTTGCGCGCTCCTCGCGTACGCAGCCCCACCGCGTGACCGTGTTTACTATCAATACCGTCTAAAACATATCCGCATTATTCAAAGGTGAGGGTTCTACAATTACGCCGATTGTTCTTGTGCAGTGGACTCATTTTGGATGAGCAGGGTATGGCAAGAATGCAAAGTATTGGAATTCAGGGGGAAAACTCGCCTTCAAATAGCTGATGCATTTTGTTATAGAAATTAAAAGTGTGTCAGTGCAAAGTCTCTAGGCCAATTTTGTTATGAGGACGTTTTTCAATGCAAACTTACGGCGAGCTTTTCGCTCATTTATCAAGGTACACACTCTATATCTTATAACACACTCTATATCTTATTACCATTATTGGGGTAATAATACATTATTGTAACCAAAGCACTTGTCCGAAAAATGTTCAACTCCGACCTCTTCAGGGACCCCGCATAAGTAGAGAATCTTAGAGCAATATAATGTCATGAGTAGCATATACGGTAACATTCATGGTATGCATTTGTCGTTACATATTTTTATAACGAATGCCATACCACGGCCAAAATATCACTAAATAATGATTATTTCTATACATTTAATTAATTTGCTAATTTGCTGCATTTTGCATCTAAGCCACCTTACCTAACTAAACAAGAATTTTTAAAGGAAAGGAACTGTTACCCCTCCACTTAGTCACCTTACAGTCAACCAAAAGAATAAGAATTCACTTAATAGTTGTCTAATATATGGCCAGTTCTGGAATTTGTCAAAGATAGCACCATTTTGCATCTAAGCCATCTTAAATTTACAAAAATTTCTCAGAACTACACAATTTTTACCGACCTTCTGGCCAGATGTATCTAGGGTTGGATTAAAGCACCATCTTCCGTAGTGCTCCAAAATCGCCAACCTCTGGTGGCGCCACTGGACCTCCTGATAGGGGGCCCTTTGGGTCCAGGAGCCGAGGCCCCCAATCTCATCGTTACGCCGCTGATAATTCATATGGTTCCACAGTCTATAACTAATTCCTCTGCCATCTGAAACACATATTCAATTACGCTGGGGAAACCTTTTGTTCGAAATAACAATCAATGGGGTATTACGTTATCAATTTTATGAAAAGGTCCCCTAAAAATTTAGGAGATTTTTCGTCTCCTATATTAAGTAGATAGTCTAAGCTGTAATTAAATCGCATTGCCTCTTTACCCAAAGGGATTATCTTATATGGTGGGGAAATGGGTTCAAGTTATCAACCCAACTTGGGAAGTCAATTTAGAAATTTAAGTCAGTTTTCTATAAAATTGGGATTAAATTTGAATCAAAATTTGGGCAAATTTATATAAACGTCAAGCAAAGAATGTTCCAACACTTAAACTTTTGGGGCCATTTCCTGCAATCTGGGAGGTACTTTTCCAAAAATTTCCGCCATACGATATGCGCCAGCCCATGGTGGCGAGTAGCGTACCTACACTCCATCTTTTCAACTTGCACAAATCAGCCCCCCCCCCCAATCGAAAATACCTTCCGACGGCACTGCAACAAATGTATGCATTCACTGTAAAGCCTCTCACCAGACAGTCACCTCGTTAATAAACAAATTTTGTTACTAATGGCTCAAAAAATGACAGATTTTCCAGAAATCTGTAGGAAAAAAGTTGCAGGAACTAGGCTTATGAATGGTTCAGTTCTTCCATCATTTTCACGAGAGTGAGAATCATACGTGAAGGATCAAAGACCCATAAAAATGACAATAATTTAAATCGAAAATCATTATAATTTTTCGATTTTTTTTTTAAATTACACTCCGGCAGGGGAGAGGGGTACGAAGGACTGAACAGTGCATTAGTTTTGCACTAATTTATACTAAACGATGGACTTTACCTGAGCAACGGACTGACGGAAATGGAGTCTGAAGCATCGAATTATATTGGGTTCCTATTTAACCATCTGACATCTTTAGATCATGCCTTTAAGTTAAACAAAATTTAGGCTGAAAACTGAAAAGGTGGTTGATTGCAAAAGACGTAGTGTTATAGCAAACGAATGGCCTTAGTTCCACCGATAAGAAAGTTGGCATAAAAAATGAATGAGCACAATTTAGCAGAAACTATTTACCGGACTTCTTTCAATGGCGGTGAACACGATTGCTCGAAAAAAACATAGGCCTATATTTGCCCCAAGATAGCCAATTTTCCGTGCCAGAATGGGGGGGTGGCTGCCACCCCAACCACGTCTTCCAATGCAGCCTGTTATACTAGACTAGTGCGTGGACATGAAATCTGAGCTGAAAGTAGGGCCAAGTAAATGAAACTGGGAAAAGACCCAGTTAACATTAAATCTGATTTATACACGGCAAAACGTCTATTTACCCTCAAGTGCCTGGTTACACTGAAGGTTTTGTTTTCAAAGTAAATACGAGGTTCTTGGACAGATGGATAGAAACTTGTCGACAATTTTAAACATAGTGACTACATGTATGTACACCTGAAGGCGTTCATGCTCAGTGTGCACACGAGAGGCTGGCCTTTAAATGGCCTTGTTTCTTCTGAGCCAAATTACGTTGTAGTCATGAGTTGTGTACAAATTTAATTTCTTTACAAAATAATTAATCGGAGTAGAAATATTCAGGATTCATAAGTAAGTATAACCTACTCGCACACCCAAGTTGAAGTTCGAATGACCACGCTACCTTAAAAGGGCGTTTTCGTTTATTTCTGTCTGGTAAACCAAGCTTCAATGTTTAATAGCGCCACCACTTTCATACTCTAGTTTCATGCTGCTACCTATATTCAGACAGTATGTTTTCAAACACATTGGAGGTGACGTTCAACCAGAATTCACCCTTTTGAAAATAAAGCAAGTTTCCTTGATGAAGAGAAGCATTAATTCTGAAGTCCGAGCTTAAAGACAGACACTCATCCCCAAGTTCATTTTTGGTATAGGGGTATCAAAATTATCAGTTGGTGACCGCTCTTTGATTGACAGTCATAGTTCGAAAATTCAAAAAATGCAGACGATAGCTGACAGTCCATACAATGCAGAGAGTGCTCAGTTTACACATTATAGCCTTGTGTTCTCACCAGGACATGGCCTTAAGCAATAAATTGCTTTGTATGATGCTAAAGGAGAAACTTTATACATTTATTGGAGGAGCTAAAGTAACTTAGTTGGAAGAATTAGAACTGTCTGGGATGATGAGAATTGCCCTTTAAATTTGTTTTCTTCTTTATCTCATTTAATTGGAGGTGTTCTTGGCTACGACAATATTGTAAGCAGTTACAGATGAAGCGCTGTGAAAAAAAACGACAAAAGAGAGCCAGAAGTATGAATGTTCTGTCGATGATTTTTCCTAACGTATCAATCTAGTTTGGACCACCACGGTGGGGTTTTAGGGGAGAGGCGTTGGGAGCGTCCTCCATGAGTCCGGAGTGTAGGACCCTCTCCACAATATTGGCGCGTCTCGCATGGTACAGACGCAGACATGTAGTGACAAATTTGCGCATTTGAGCACTATGTACTCTATTGCACTTGCCAGCATCTTCACCCAGCCCCACCTATAGATGAAGTAAGTTTGGTTCTCCGATGGGTTCTTGGGGGAGCAGTTTCCCCTTTTAACTTACAGTTCCTGGATCGGCCACAAGTCAACCCTTGCCCACCCTATATGTTTGCAAAGTGTATCAAATATTGCAAAAACTGCACATCCACCCTCAAACAAAGTCTCCCAACTTTCATTTTTTCGTAGTTCCAAATCCCTGTTTCATTCATATTGTTTAAGAAGACATTTGGGGTACGTATAAAATGCCGTAAGCTAAGATGGACGCAGTCACTGCTGGATTTGTAAAAGGCCTGTAACCGGACTAGTTGTCGAGTGAGGGCCAGAAATTTGTCAGGGGCCAGATATGTCCGCAACACTATTTCTTTAAGTCTGAAAATTTTTTCTAAGAAAGGGCCAAAAAATTTTAGGGGGCGCTCCTCCCCCTTAGCTACGGGCCTGATTTGTACAGCTGTAAGAAGCATCAAACGGGGTTACACAGGCACACAAGAACAAAATTTCCCTTTGAGCCAACAAGTAAATAATATAGTGTAAAATATCCTAGACATATGAGTACTTATACCTTATATTTGTAAACATAACAAAATTCTGCATAAAAGTTTTTACATAGCTCTGTATGCCAATGTACTCATTCGTGTGTGTTGATTTCAAGAAAATGATCTTGAATGGATTGTGTTATAGGAATGTCATAAATGACACCCATACCTTAGTAAGTTGCATTTATTGATCTTTTCCAATTTATCAGTTTATCCTCCTAATAGCAGAGTTTAATGATTGCGGCACAAAAGGAGCATAGGAACTGGGAGTGAAATATACTAGGCGCGTAGCCATATCTTCCCAAGACTCTGATGATTTTCGCCATTATTTTTTTCAGGCTTGGTTCATGGGGGAGGGGTTCACTTCCCCGAGCCCTCCCCTTGGCTACTCACCTGAACAATACAGTAGTAGCGCTGGCGCTAAGTTAGCAGGCACTCCATTTTACATGGTGCCTGTTGTTTATACTCCCAGTTCTCATTATGCATTGCAATCATTAAAGTCTGCTCTAATGGTGATCTACATATTATCTCGATTAACGCAACTTGCTCTTGGAATAACATTGAATCACTCCACTAACCCTCTCCTGCTTCACCCACCCCACCCTAACCCCCCCCCCCGGACTGCACAC
>WURT03083101.1:0-12987 GCA_009936505.3 Holothuria glaberrima | reverse complement strand
TATGTCATATTCGTGAGAGAGGGATGATTTCGTCTAAATTTAGAAATACTTTTTATTTAAACCATCTCGAATTACATTTTTTATTTTTGGCTTTACAAACTCTTTTTTTGGGGGGGGGGAGGGGGACAAGTGCCCCTATGACGAGCCGCCCTTGCTGCCACCTTACGTACACTTTTAGACTAACCAATATGGCTACTTCGTCTGTCTTCTTTGTAGCTATAGCGTACCACTTTAAACAGAATTTCCCGCAGAAGATGTTACATTACGAATTTAGCACAGTTTAGTCTGTTATGCTGAAGTTATGTGTTCAATTTGTGACATGGATATGATAGGAAAGGAACTGAATTACTCCCCACCGAGCAAATATAAAGAAAACTGTATTTCAAGCTCTTTTCCCCATACCCTTTCGCGGTGAAAAACTGGTATTTTGAATGACGAGAAAAGGCTGGAACCACCATCCTATTATATAAGCTCTGTTGCCTCAAACCCTCAATGGTCATGGTACACAAATTTGAAGCAGCTTGTTCCTCTTCAGAGAACAGACCAAATTTAATGTGTAAGGCAATGCAGAAGTAACAAGTGGTGTGCTACCTGTAAAGTTTTGAATTGTTTAAATGGTTAAGTATCGATAGATTATGCGAAAAACTGGGGAAATTTTCAAACAAAATGATAGATTCATCGTCAAATTATGCACTGGCGGCAGTAGTCCTGCGGCCATCTTATCTTGGTAAAACTATTTTGTTTGAACGGCTGCTGCACTTGGTCACGTAATTCTCTTTTTGCAAAGGGTGTCTGTGTGTTACACTGTAACGAATTAGGATCTGATTGTAACAACTAGTTTGACAAACTATCGCAATCACACTGACAATAGTTAATGTCCGCTTTGGCACAATTGGGATAAGTTTCAATTGATATAAGCAGTGACTGATCTATATCTGTCAGAATTCTAAGCAGGTCACGATGAACTTGACATAGCCTTGCTGCCAAATGTCAAAGAAATCACTAGACCCATTTTAATTACGTCACGTTTCTAATGGCAAGAAGGAACCGCGTCGACGTTGGGGAAAATAAGGAATGCGCAGTTGTACACGCGTACATAAAGTGACCAATCAATTGAACTTCGGGTAATGGTGTCATTGGTGCGCCTACAATATGTCGTACCGTGCCTTACTACAAGTATATCACTTCAGCGACATGGTCTTATCTGTGGCCCCTGAGTAACACCTTTTGCGGGGAATTCCCTTTAGTTAACAGTGCGCTACATACATATATTGACGAGCGGTGCTTTGATTTTTCACTTCAATGTATTCTGTCATGGATTACAAGGGTGAGTTACAGACTACAGGAAAGGCCTACCTATGTGATGATGCTATGCATTCACATATCCAACGCATCAATTTACGAAGGAGAAAAGTAGATAACACGGTTTATCAATGTGAGGCTATAGTCCCACCACAAATCCCTACCCTTATTTTGTGTAGATTGATTCACAGAAAGTCTAGACAACGTTCTGCATGCTTTCTAGGAATCCGTCCCACTTTTAATTTAACTGTACGTTATTTACTGAAACACGGTCTGCCGACTTCAGTCATTACGTGTATAGTCTGACTGTGCTCCCATCTTTGCCAGTGCCCTTTTGCAGCAGTAACCTGTATAATTTTGTTTATACCTCTCAAGTGCTTTTATGATCAAAATGAATATTTCTCTGCATTTTGTGAAGTGTCGATGTCATACCACAATAAATTTATTTTAGAGTGGAAAAGGAGGTTACTTTTCGCCCGTAGGTCGGGGTCGGAGGGTCTTCCTTTGAGAGTCAAGGTCTACAGGCAGTGACACTGCCTGAAGTAATTATGTGCTGATTACTTCCTCGGGAAGAAAATGGAAAATGCGCCAAAACAACATCATTCGGAAAATTAACAGCGTAATCGCTCGTTTGTTTTCTTAAATGAGATGATGGGAATTTTAAGTACCTTTTTGAAATATTAAACAGCAATACTTGAAGCGAGCTACGTGCGAAGTGGGATGTAGGCCCTCAGGTAGACGGGGTCCGGCGGTAAAACGATGTGTAAAATGATCGGTATTGTCGAAATCTTGTCTTAGCGCCGGTATGCATCGGCTCTCACTTATACCGATGAATTGATATATGGGCATTTTTTTAAACATCCATGTGTGTGACACACCGCAAAGAGAGTCAGTACAAACTTTAAAATTTCTCAAAATGAGCACAAGCTAAAGTTTCCAAACAGGGTAGGAATAAAGAGATGTATTTTAAGGTCGGATCAAGGTCTAGGAAGTGTCATTCTTATGCGATCTAGGAAATATTTTGAAGAAACAGCTATTCATATAATGCGCCCTCTTGGGCGCATCATACAGGGCGATTTGCTTGAAGGGTTTCAAGAAAGTTTAAAATTTCGATCCCCCCGTCTACCTCCAACAAAAACTCCTGGGTGGGCCACTGCCCATTGTTTCAACCTACCTTTGCTATTCTATAACCGAACAACTGCACGCCCTCCTTCCTCATGTATTGCTAAAAATCACATCACATGCATAAATCACATCACTTTCGCTCCGGTATCACGTGCAAGTGATCATTGCAAAAAGGTAGTTTCGTGAAAGTTCATGTCGTCATAGACTCTAGTCTGCATAGGTTTTAGTTCGTGAAGTGCCTTTTTCACCGCACAGTCCATAAAGCCGAGGACACTTTACGAACATGAAAACGTTCATGTGGAGTTTTGCTAATTTATACAGTTCAACAATGCTAACAATAACCAAGGTAGATAATGCCTCAGCATTCTGATAACATACTACATGGTGAAACGGAATACGGCAGTTGTTGAAGTAGTTAGTTCATATACATTCATGTACCTTGCTTATTCACACTCTAAAAACAAAAGAGTGAATTAAGGGACCACTCCTAAGGAAGAGTGATTTCACCCGGAGTGGGTGAAAATTCATTCCAAATAGAGCGATATTTCATTCCATGTGTATGAAGTGTCACTTTATTTGGAGTGAATTTTCACTCCACTCCCGGTGAAATTCACTCTTCTTTAGGAGTGGTCCCTTAATTCACTCTTTTTGGAGTAAATTTATTTCTTTTTGTTTTTAGAGTGCAGGAATATACCAGCTGGCCCATCGTCCAGCCTTACAAAGTGTGCGCCTATGTTGTTATTATGGATGTATATAACAGAAAGGGTGGGCAGCAGGAGCAGCCTTCCTCCCCCCCCCCGAGATTTTCAGATGAATTTTATCACGTCAGTCTTAGAAACCTTTGGTACTCACCAAAACATTAATTAGACGCAACATGTGAGGTGATGAAAGTGTCATTTCCGGCAACATGATTGTTTCAACAGTAACTTTCTGTTAGATATCTTCACGCTGCCGCAACGACTGGTTACATTGGATTGAAACACGACCAAAATGGCGTTGTCATGATGAGGAAAACATCATGGACCACGTGACAAGTCTTCTCCGAAAACCACGTCCCCGAAATAATAATATAAGTAGTTAATGTCACAAAGTTCTCCCAAGAATACACATACATTTAATTTTTCAAAATCTTTTCGACGAGAGTTAATTTGACCTTTTTGTCCGGCTCGTCCTCGTACAGAATATTTACTGGTGACTAAATTGGATGCTTTCAAAAATACAGCTCATTTTTTTTTCTTTTGCGGAATGTGTCATGTGAAAATTCAATATCATCTCGGTATATGCTTAGTTTTTGTATTTGTTAATGATTTTAACACCGCTGTGCGGACATCTAAAAATTTGTTTAACCCTACACTTGTCGCAGTTTATTGCTGGATCTAAACTGAAAGATATTTAACATTCTGGCAGTATCAAATTTCAAGGACAGACAGGAACTTTTAATTTTAAAGAATAACCAAAGGACTCTGGGGCAAATGAGTTATATATTAAAAAGTATACATTCTGTGACATGATTGATGAGAAATGGAACTTAATATTTCTCCACAAACGAAATCAACCTTCAAACTAGGATATCTTGAGTGCATGCCTTTAATTAACTAACTCCGGGAGTTGGTTCCCATATAACCATTTACAGGCGCCCACTCTTACGTGATCTGATTTTCCGTCATCGAGGCGAGGAGCTGGAGCGGACGCCGACGGATCACGTGACGGGTACAAATTAGGAGTCTAGGTGCAAATTGTGGAGTAACTGGTACAGAGGACACAGAAAAGGAAATCAACTGGTTTTTTAAAGTCTTATTTTACACATACATTATAGCAAGTGGGGAACCCAATCCCATCATACAACAGCGGATTGTAATTCTGCAAAATGTTCTTAAATATAAAGATGTCCCTGGTGCAAACCAAAACATCTTACTAAATCCGACTAGCAATGCTTCCGAATTTATTGTTCACAAATACAGGACTATAAGGTTTTAAATAATGCTTTTAAGCAGCTGACATCCGCGGTCATTTTTAAGGTTTCTTTACATTAAAGTTTCCTTCTAATGTGTCATATTTCTAAATATCACTCGGCAGAGCTTCCACCCTTACAAAACAGCGCTTGTCAACCTGTACCTAAACACGCATGATCACGCATGAAAAGCAAAATAAATCAGACTTGTTCTTGGGTGGCAAAGCTGCGTATATCGAACCCTCTGGACACAGGTTTGACACACTTTTTCTCGCCTTCAATTTCGAATCACAGTTTTTGTCTCAAACTCTTTGTTCACATGAGTGGTTTTATTTGTTACACTTTGTCATGCAAAACCTGTGAAAACCTGATGTGAACCTGTGGCTAAGTGTGGTTATCGGTAAACCTATGTCAATGTCAAGGGAAAACAGGTTTTCATGCAAAATAATTGTGATTACCCATAGCAGACACATGTGAAATTGAAAATCTAAGGATTTGAAAAAAAAGTCTGCATGGTTTTTCTATTCTTTTTTTTTTTCTGAAGGTCATGGACGAATAGTCACAACAGGAGCTTCACATTGAAGAGGCTAATAGGATTCATTCACAGAACACGAGATATTGGCGCTTCCTACCACTGAAAATAAGTTCTTACACACCAGTGTGCAAAGACAATTCAATATTTGACAGCCCAGCATGCGATGTGCTTTGTTAAATAAAAGACACGAAAATTATGAAAGTTAGGCATATACCACCAAACAACTTCTTGTTGAACTTGATAAGGTCACAACGATAGCTTATAATTTTACAGCAATGTGGCTTCAGGGGAATTGTTTACCAAACTTTCCTGCTTGATCCTTCTAGATCCCCGTCCCACCCCGTCCCATTGTTTTCCCCCTTTGTCTTCCCCGTTCTTCGTCTCCTCTTCTTCTCCCCTCTTTCTCAATTTACAGAAAATCTTCAGATTTTATCACACAAAACCGATAACACACACACACGCAATTGTCGGCGAGGTCAACTAAAGGACATCTTGAGCTCAGAACTTGCAACAGTACCAACTATACGAACCAGTACAGACTGACGACACAATATGCTGAAAATTTATGGAAAATTGTGCGCACTGTGTTTAGCTGCTTTACATAGGCCTAGTTGTTCTACCGGGCTTAAGGAAAACATATCACCGAGTGTTTCAATGTTTGAGGGTTACACATTGAATTTTCGGTCAAGCTATCGCAATGTGCAATGTGACTGTGAGTCCTCGGTATTTGAAACCCATGCATCACAGCGTGTTATTATGATTTCCAATGTCTCTTACTGTATTCTGTACTTAGCTAATCATGAATCAAATTGATGGTGTTATTGAATTTGAAGCTGCTGTAACCAGCTCTAGTTCAGTAAACAGCTGTTTCCGTGAAAGGACCCCAGCCGAGAGACTTCGTGTCTCCAAACTGGTTGACTGGGCCGACCGATCGGCACCCTCTGCAATTGCTCCCTCGCCTCGGAATCTCACTTCATCCACACTCGTTCAACACTTTCCAACGTTGTAATTCATGTACGTCACATGAACGCAAGCCTAACTTCCGCTTTTTTGCACACCTTGGTCGCTCAGTTGCTAACCAAAATTGATTTTAGATTATTTGCTTCAAAGTGCAATTATCCAGACGGCATCACTGATCGTTATATGAATGCATTAAAAGCTATTTATACATCATTTTCAAAGTATGTTGTTTTCTGTGTCATGGTGATTTGACACTTATAAAGTAGTAGTAGTTCGTAGCCTAATGTTATAAATCTTCACTGGCTTGTTGAGATAGGTTAAGATAACCAAAGCAATCTGCATCAATCTTTGGTTTCATTCGTGACACTTTAAACAGTTAAATAGATCTGATTTACGCACGGAAGGGGAAAAGACAATATTGGCTAACCTTGATGAACTAGGCTTAAATCCTTTGTTTGTATCCTTTTCACTGAATTCAATGTATATTTTATTGAAATAAAAGGGATGATACACCGTTTGAAAATATCTAACGTTATGACTGCAAACTTATCTTGCAATAATCAGATAATGTTTTTAACATTGATCCTACAGCGTCGATCACCATGACGTCAGTCGTAAATCAACGTTAAAACGATATTGGTATAGCTGAAGTTTTAATGTTATATCTTGGTGTTGATTTAGCGACAAATCAAACCGCATGAATCGGTCATCTCAAAATCGACAATGCGCGCAGAGCATTTTGGGATGGAGCAAAGCAAAGTGCCTACGTGAGCGATAGAACACCAGTTCCAAGTCTTACCCATAGTACAGAGATAGGGAAGATTTGTTGGTCCACACTAGCACTTGTCATTTTTCAAGTATTTTATTACCAGCTTCGTTCCTGTCTCTTCTTCCATCTTTCCACTGAACCGAGATCATGTTAGTCACCATTCTGCCTACTTCAGTGTATCTATTACCTTTTAAGTCTGTAAACATCCGCATAAGACCCAGGGGCAGAGTAATGCAGCCCTAAGCTCATAGCCAAGGGGCGGCGCCCCCAAAACAAATTGTCGTCCCAGAAAATAAAAACTTGCCATTTCCTTGATGCATTTTAGTTTATTTTGGCGCTCCCTCGTTCTTTCGAATCCTTCTCTGGCTCCATTTTTGGCGGAGACAGACATCCAAAAGAAGATGCACACACATGATTTTCTAGTATGTATATACACCAGACGCGGATCTAAGATTTGGAGAAAGGGGGGCGCACCCACAGGGGTGCCGCCAGGAAGCTCGACAGGGGGTCTGGGCCGGCTGATCCAGGATTTTCGAGGACCTTTCTTTTTTGCTCTTTTGCACTTCAGATCTTGCATACTTGCACAATCCGAATTTTCGAGGACCTTTTTTTTTTGCTTTTGTAAAATCGTTGATAAAAAAATCGTTCCTTTTCGAAAAAGGGGAGGCGTGCGTCGGGTGTGCCCCCCCCCCCCGTATCCGCGCCTGTACACAGTGCTGATGGTTTTTTGTCAACTTTATTGAGTATTGACTCTCAGATTTATCCTCTTACTAACTATAGTTCTACGGCTGAAGACTACATAGTCACTCACTATATATAGACTATTTACAAAAAGTGGCTGTCTTGAAGCCACGACTCACTATGATAAGTCTGATCTGACTAGGCCAGACCAGAGAGGTCTGGCCTCTCTCATTTTCAGATTTTAACGAGTGGTGGCACCAGGATTTTAAAAGTGGGGAACAAATGGAGGGCAAAAGGAAATGTTAGGGGGGCACAAAAAATTTGCGCGTACCGCGAAGCACGAGCCTTAGCGGGTGAAGCCCGCTTTAGGGCCTCTGGTGGGGTCCAGGGGCAAAGCCAAGATGGGGGTCAAGGGAGCGAAGCCCCGGAAGCTCTGAGGTTTTAGCATTTCTCTGGGTGAAAAATTATGTCTCATAGGTATATCTTGGTTCATAATGCAGCATCCAATGCAAAGATTCTGAATAATTGTAATGTTTAGTCTATTTTTTGTCAGGCCACTATACTTCGGGGCTAAATGGGGGACATCTGAGGACAAAGGTTCTGACTGGGGGACAAATGTCCCCTCATACCCCCTTGGTGCCGCCACTGATTTCAACTCTCCGGCGTCCGCGAGAAAATTCATTTCGTTTTATAAAGTCTGAATCCCGTTGACTCTACAGTTAAGCAAAATTCTCCCTCACTGCCATTGAAAAGGCGCACATTTTCGCCCTCACTTGACCTTTTGTTTGTAACTCTTTGAACTTATCCAGCGGTACAAAACTGACCCACATTCTGAGCCCCTACAAAAAATATTTTTCCCCGAAAGTACTTTCTTCCCCTTTAGTACCTTATGTGGGTACGGGACTGGGCCCGCCCCACACTGGAGTTGGGGTTAAAATCAATTTGCTAGAAGGATTACAGGACAAAAAATCAGGGCAATGTTTTCGGGTATTGCAGTTTTTCTCATAGGGCAAAAGGGCAAAAATAGGGCAAAAATATTTCGACATCATTACGTTATGCCTCTCTAGTTGTTACGCATATTGACCGTCAACCGTTCATATTTGGTATCCTAGTGTTCGCATGCGCAGTAAACCACGGAGCTATTGCAGGCAGCTCCATGGGAAACTATACCTTGTGATGAGTGTGACTGCTAGCAAAATGATGAGAGACGAGTCTGGATTTCTATCCGATTAAATACGATTTAGGTCAAATCGAATCGTGCACTTTAATCCCCTTCCCAAGAGAGAGAGAGAGAGAAAAATTGTAGTCTAGCTACGGCACTGTAAAATGGTGGCGTGGCGCCAAGATTTATCTGGAAGAGGGATAGCCACCTCGACGGCGAGGGAGGGGGGGGGGATATTCTCACGATAATAGTCCGAATATGGTACATGGTACGTGCGGCATGGTCATCATCCTACAACATTGAACCAATCAAGAACTAGTACCTGAATAATTTAATGAGTAGTAGCGCAAGGTACCGAGGACAGTTGGCACCCAGCGGATCCTTCTTTTGTCAACCCGTGTAGGGAGTCTTCCTGGTGGGACGGGTATAAAGAGAGGGTCCCCCTCCCTTATTGAAAAAGTTTTCTTGTCAGGTGCCTTGGATGTAAAATGGTGCCATCTTTGGAAAAGCTTTATTATATATATGTATATTATATATTATAGTTTTGAATTTTTTTTATCATTTTTGAATTTTTTTAATTTTGGGCTGCTGTCTACTGAGTGTCACCACTTCCTTTAATTGAAAATTTTTGTGTATGTACATTGGCGGCTCGCCAT
Organism: Holothuria glaberrima; assembly: GCA_009936505.3. NCBI lineage: Eukaryota > Metazoa > Echinodermata > Holothuroidea > Aspidochirotida > Holothuriidae > Holothuria > Holothuria glaberrima. Next base: position 3,846 of record WURT03083101.1, on the reverse strand, counting down.
AGGGGCACCGGGGGCAAGTGCCCCCTCCTCCAAAGTTTCCAAAGCATGGTCGTCAATCTCATAAAAAAGATTACATGTTAACTGGTTAAAATGCAAAATAGTCACCATACTCCTACTGTACCATAAAGAGCGGACCATTGATATTGCCGGAGGGTGGGGGTGTCCGAGACTCTTTGCATACCGATCTGGTTTTGTCCTCCCCCCTCCCAAAAAAAAAAATTCTTAGAGCAGTTATTGTTTATGTACGGTTTCTTAGATGTAAAATGGTGCTGTTTCTGGCAAAGTTTTGACTGATTATAGTTTTGAATTTTTTTATCATTATTGAATTTTCTTAGTTTTGGGCTGCGCTCTACTGAGTGCAGTCACCACTTCCTTTAATTGAGAATTTTTGTGTATGTACATTAGCGGCTCGCCATAGGGGCACCGGGGGCAAGTCCCCCTCCTCCAAAGTTTCCAAAGCATGGTCGTCAATCTCATAAAAATGATAACATGTTATCTGGTTAAAATGCTAAATAGTCACCATACTCCTTCTGTACCATAAAGAGCGGACCATTGATATTGCCGGAGGGTGGGCGTGTCCGAGACTCCTTGGATACCGATCTGGTTTTGTCCTCCCCCCCCCCCCTCCCAAAAAAATCTTAGAGCAGTTATTGTTTATGTACGGTTTCTTAGATGTAAAATGGTGCTATCTTTGGCAAGGCTTTGAACTGGTTATATAAATTGGAAATTTTTCTTCTTGTATGGATGGGTATAACGTAAGGGTTTCCTCTTCACCCTTGAGAAATTTCCGTATTTGTAAGATGGGTGGCTGCAAAATGGTGCTTTGAGCTGGTGAAGTGCTTAGAAATTCTTATAATTCAGTGGCTTTTGGGACTGTAGCATAGGACTCCTCCATTGCTGGTACCAAGGACGCACAACCCACAGCCCTTAGAACGCCACCAGACGAAATCTATTGTCATTGGGAGAGAACTGTATGATCCGGGCTAAAGTCTGAAGTTTCTGAATTCCACCAAACATTCTATCACCCACGATGGATCCAGCTCTTAAAGCTTTGAACAAGTTACATTAAAATGACAGTTTCAACTACCTTCGGGAACCCTTATTATTCTCATTGAAAAAAAAAACATTTGCTATGCTTTGTGAGGTTTTAGTGTTATCGTCTTCATATTGTTTTGGAAGAGAACAACAACGTTACATTATATATCTAAGCGGGGTAGGGGTTCTGAGAGAACAGTGGCGTAAAAGTACTAAAGCCGACCTCAGCCTAACCATATTCGGGCAAAAATAAGAAAATCTGTCATTTTAAAGCCCTAGAAAAGTAGAACGCGTAAAATGTGCTCTAAAACAAAATGTGTCACTTCGTTTCTGCGTCTACCATGTGACGGAGCTTTTTGGCTTTATATCCTACCCCTGTGACAAAGTGGTTTTGAGTAAAGTGCCAAAGGTAAACCCTATTAGGAAGCTCTTGTAGCTTATCTTTGAAAACCAGTGGAAGAGGCATACTCACAAGCTTTCATATGAGGGGTAAAGGTAGTGCCTGTTTAGAACTTTTGGAAGGGTCCTGAGGGTACTAAATCGACGAAATTTCGTGTGTCAATCGATGAAAAAATAAATGTAGTGGTTTGCTACCAAGGCACTGGGAGTTAGGCAAGGGAAAATTAAAACTCTTTTTGCAACGTTATTTTTTTACACAATACCCAAGTCTTGTGCTGTGCTTTTGACCTAAATGTATCGTGTATACTGGACGCGGACTGAATTTTTAGGATGCAGAGAAGAGTATGCCCGCATGGAGAGCTAAATCACATCCAACACATGTTTGGGTGGTTGACCTCTGTTGGAGATAGCATCCATGTATTCTCATGTCATGAGAATATATTTCCCAACCTATTTACTCTATGCAGACTAACTTTCGACAAATCCAATAGAACAACCACGCGATTGTGGATGGAATTCCCGACTTTTGTAGCAAACTTTTTGAGCTTGGTATATCTGCATATGCCACTTGACAGGAAGTTACAATTAAACCAAACTACAAAAGAAAAACGATATAACGAGATATTTCAGTGGCCTTTCACAAGGGTCTCATGTGAAGAAGAAAAATTCCATACATATATCCTCCAAACCCTGTAGCAATATTCCCTTCCCAACTCAAGGTATTTTAAAGAGTTGGTATTTAGTGAAAAGTACCTTTTCTTTCTCATCAAGGTCCCAGCATGTAATGTAAAGTGTGCACATTACCTCAGATTCCTTTTTTTTATAATTGAATGCACTGTTTGTCCTTGAAAATCAACACTATTGGACTGTTTGAATATATTTCCATGTATATCTAGCATAAACTAAACCATGTGTAGGGTTTAGCAAACAGTTGTTAAATATTCCATATACAGACTGACAGAGGCAACAACATCATAAAGAAATTCAATGTTATGTGTAATCAATGTGTTGCGATGACGTCACAGATTTCCCACAATGCACTGTACTTTAAGAAAAATTGCATATCTTGGAAAAGTAGTATCTTCCAAACGCTTCATGCAGTATTGAGATGAGGTTTTCACCCCCTAAAACGGACGAAACCAACAACAAGACAAGCTTAACTTCTTTTCTATATTATGACAATAATAACATAAAGAAAATATTATACTATTGGCTCCCGATGAATTACCATTCTTCCCCGACTGGGGGCCTTGAACTTCCCTACCGGGCTAGTCTCTTTCCACCCTCCCCCTCCCACCCCCACTGGTGCCATCTCTGAGTCACATTTGAACCGTCACTGTTTGAAAGCCGGACAAGTTATTCCTTATGCAGGACATTTAAGTTGGAGACTTGTAAAATAACAAAATGTACTCTTCTTTTCTTCCCAACTATTATTAGCTCTTCTGTTTAACTGATAAGATGTTCTACAAAATACGAGGCAGCAGTAACACAGTTAGACTTTAATGTAACCTCTGACCAATGTCATGATCAAGGTATTAGGTCTGTAGTTATATCCTTCACGTGGAAAAGCGGCACTATATTCGCTCCTATCCATATATATTATATAGCCTAAGAGCACAAATATTGCCAAAGTGCACTCTGTTTCTTTATTTGATAACATTTTTTTTGTACTTTTTAAGATTTTTAAAGTATGTGAGCTAGCTCTTTATTTCCTGAAACATTGAATTTAATTGAAATGAATTTAAAAAAAAAAATCATAGCACACATGGCCTACAGTTTGTGGCTTTATGTCTTACATGAGACACTGCAAGTCGTCATTCATACGTATGGCTGCCCGTGTTGCAGCTAACAAACAACCATACAGGGCCTTTTCTAACATACATACTGGGTGGGCCATGGCCCCCCCCGCCCCATACACAGCCCCCACTCGGCTCATTTGCCTCCCCTCCCCCAGCATGGTCCCTTTTTTCGGGAAATTTTTGTTTTCAAACGTGCCCAATTTTATGCTCACAGGATAGGGGAAAGTACTAAACTACTTCAGTCAGTGAAGAAAATAAGGATAGTTAGATAAATTTACATGTAAGCAATGTGGAGTGCAATTTCTGGCAATCTGGACAGCACTAGCATACACGAGGGAGGCCATTTGGCCATGCCCCCTTCACTGATGCCGATTTTTTTTGGTTCCTAAAAATACATTAACTTTTTAATATAATAGTTTTGCTTCAAAAGGTAGCATATGTGGCACCCTATTGCATGCAAGGACACCTAATTTTTCAAAAATTTTCCAAGTTGATGTCGGTTTCTTTTTTAGTTCCTAAAAATACGTCAATTTTTTTAATACAAGTTTAACTCCAAAAGGTAGCATATATGGCACCAGATTGCATGGAAGGACACCAAATTTTTCAAAAATTT
>WURT03083090.1:0-12987 GCA_009936505.3 Holothuria glaberrima | reverse complement strand
TAGGCATCATTCACATCGCTGAGTTGATAGAGGTCATACCAATTAACATTTTGTAATTCATTAATAAAATTATTAAACACACATTGTTGATTAAACAGTAAATCAAGTTCATGTGACAAATTTTCTTCATATAATGCACTTTGCAATTGTAACCACCCCCTCCCCCATACCTGACCATAACAGGAACTTGAGCAGGGATTTGATTTATTGAAATGAAACAAACGCATTTCAACCCTGGCTAAATCTGAAATAAGACGAGATAGAGCAGGGCACCATCTGGATGCACACACCAGCTAGTATTTATGCAAAGCCTCTACACAACTCCAAATTATACGTATAAATTTCCCTCCTTAATCCCTGCACTTCTTCAGGCCCATTCTTTACACTGAACATCCTGGCTAAAATTACCCCCAAGTTCTAGGTATAGCGAGCACTAAAAAAAAAGCACATCCTCAGCAAAAGGGTTGCAACAGCCCCACAATTGCCCTTGATAAGTGCACAAATGAAAGGCAAAGTTCTTTAAACAAAACTTTTGACCATGTCTTAAATTTCAGTACATTAATTCTGTCATGGGCTGGTCATTTTTTTATCATTTTGACAAGTGTAAAAGACATACTTTTTGCAAACCCTGTTCTCCCTTAGCACAGCATACTTTAGAAGCTGCAAAAAGTTATTCATAGTAAAATGTGTCATTGTCATGTATAATACAAAAACATATACAGTGCTTTGACCTTCACACCACTACCCCCTCTCTCTCACACCACTCCATGTTCCTTTTCTACACTTGTAAAGACAAAAAAATAGACCATTCCCACCAGAAGTGAGCCAATAAACATTTATTTCCAAAATGTTTCAGGTTCTTTCACGTCTGGTATAAAAGTACTCCCCTCATTTCTGTCACAGATCATCAGATGTTATCTTTTACGAGTTTGCTTAGAGTCTCAACTCACCAAATGATCATATCTTCCACCAGCAGCCAAAACTTCCTGTGTAGGTTTCTTGTGTTTACGAGTTACCCTGGCAACAAACTGGAACACAAAGCTGGAAAAATATTTGTGAACCAAACAAGGAGCAACCACAATCTGCAAACAAAAAACATATGCTTTTCTCATAAATCCATTTGCTTCAGTAAAAACAGGATTCTTGTCACAAGGAATATGTTCACAAACATTACTGGAAACAAAACAAAAACAAACCAGAAAGCCCAAATGCTTAGTGATTCCTTGCCATAGAAAATGTTGAGATTTTCTTGGGGATTCTTGGGAAATTTTGTTTTTCAACCTCTAATGACTCCAACCATAAAGCATCCATGTACCACATATGAAATCTATCCAAGCCTCCTACATTGAGAAATCTTGTTAAGAAGGTTCTCATACTTTGACTCCAGATGATCCCAAAGGACCTTTGACCTCAACCAAAGACAACATGGTTCTTCTCACCTTAAGGCATGCACATACAAATTATGAAATCTATCCAAGCTTCCTACCTTGAGATATCTTGTTCACAAGGTTTTCAGTGTTTGACTCCACATGACCCCAGATGACCTTTAACCTCCACCAGAAACAATAGGGTTCATCTTCTCACCATAACACATCCACATACTACACATATCTATCCAAGCTTTCTACCTTAAGATACCATGTTTACAAGGTTCTGGCTTTTGACCTCTAGTGACCTCAAATGACATTTGACCTCCACCAAAAAGGATAGGGTTCTCCCTCTCAACATAAAAAATCTGTATACCAAACATGAAAAGTGTCAGTCATTGCTATCTCCAGATATAGTTTTAACAAGACATTTACAAGATAAATGACCTTTAACCTCTGGTGACCTCAAATGACCTTTGACCTCCACCAAAAACTATAGGGTTCTTCTTAACATGACAAATCTACATACCACATATGTGAAGTGTCGCTCTTTCCTATCTCGAGATATCGTGTTTACAAGCTAAGCTTCACACACACACACACACACACACGACATCATCATCGCATAGATACCTTACTTGCCTTCAGCAAGGAATCAAAAAGGAAAGGAAGGGGTGGGAAACAAAAAAAAAATTGAACAAGTACATACTAATCAAATTTTCCAGTTTGTGTTACAATGGATCAATTAAGGTATTTAAGTGGGCATACAAAATGGCACATCAATATAAGATCATGAAGTGTAATGTACTGCAACATAATGAAATGCAATGTGTAATGTAAGGTAAAATGTAAAAACGAAAATTTAAATTGAGATTTTAATAAAATGTTTTTTTGTAAAGCACTGACACACTAATGTGTGATGAACATTCTTACCTTCTGCTGAACACCAAATATCTGTGCCTGAGATATTATTGATTCTAATTCATGGAGAGCTTGTTTAGCCTGAAAAGCACTTGGTCCACGACCTCTGCTCACTGGTTTAAGCTTTGTGGAGAGTTCTTTGAAGGAACACTCCAGCTCCACATACTGAAACAGATTGTTCAGCTAAGTAATAGAAAGAAAATATCATTGTTAAGGATATACACATTTGATATTAAGGCATGCGCTTTCCATACCAACTCTCAACGACTGACGATATTACAACAATAGCTCCTTCTCAAAACCATTGCAAAAGATTACATAACAAGACCAACTTTCTCATCTTGCATTGATGTTAATCATGCATAACATCTCTCGGGTTTCTATAACTACTATTTTTCATGAAGCATTGATAGACTTATCCCTGCCCTCTTATTGAAGAAAACAAAATTCAACCAGTTTTACTATTCTGGATGATACGAGAAACTTGAAATGATGAGTGAACATATCATTAATGAAACAATTGCTCACTTTGAACTAAAATAACAAGGCACCATAGGTACATATTTGAGCAGCAATGCTGCTGTGTAGCTCACACAATTTCTCTTGTTTGTTAAAAATAGGAACTCAAAGAACCAAGTTTTGTCATTTATTTATCTGCTTCCACAAAACCTCTTTACCATGCAAAGGCAAAAAGTAAGAGAAAAGTGTAATAATTCAAGAACCCAAAACCCAACTAAAAAATCACAAGCATGTTAAGGCACGTGAACACTGCAACTGACACAGTTTAATGACAGATCTGTAAACATCACTCCATATTTTCTAAAATCAAGAAAGCCTGTAAAGGCTATATACTGTAATTAGCAGCAAGACTGAAAAAAACTAAATTTGTATGATGTACCTAAACTGTTCAAGCATTGCAAAGTACATTTAGTTGCACCTCCACCTCCACAAGTAAACACTGCATAGGTTTGCACAGATCAAAACAAAACACGACTCAAAAAGCTCCTACTGCACTTGAACTCAAAACAGTTATTGCAATTACTTGACTAGACTGACTCAATTGATCCAGGAACAAAATGGGAGATATTCCCACAACAGGTTAAGTCTTTATCCTTTCTTGTTAGCCAAACTGACCACAGAGTTGCTCCAAATTTTGTTATGAATCAAGTAACTGCTCAAAGCAAGGAGCTGCATGGAACTCCCTGATCGCAAGGCATTGTAATTGCACAGGCCACTTGATGAACAAGGACTGATGTGTGTAAATGGGTCAGATTTCAAAACAGCCTACATAGGCATTTGCAAGATAGCAACTGAACACATAACCAAGTACACTGCTGTCAGTTCAATGAACAAACAGCTACCTGTTCAGCAGGCACAGTGAACTCAGCCCTACCAAAACAGCTTACACCAAACTTAACTTTTGTATATCGGAATGCAAACAGGCAAGTATTAATGCTCTATTGACAAACAATCATATACCAAAATTTCAGCCCCAAATCTCCACGCATCAAAAAGCTGAAAACTTTTGTTGAAAAGTTGATGCCATCTGCCCCATTCTATAACCTCACACATGTACTGTGTACAATGTGTGAGCTTAAAATCAACTACTGATGATCAATTACCCACCTTCAAGATCACACAGTTTGTCTTCAAACAAAGGACAGACTTCATACAACAGTCATCTTACCCACCAGATGGACACAACCTTACACATGACACAACTGTCACCGAAAAATGAGCACAACCTCCACATCTAACCATTGCAATGCTCCCCTATAACTCCATGGTTTGAGTTTTATGGTTAATGATACTTCATTACAACTTACATCTGAGGTAACTTTAAAGAAATATTCAAATTAGATGGTGATAGCAGCGTAAATACATGGTTTCAATTTCTCACCTCCTGTTCTGACAATGAAAGACTTTGAAGGTGTGTCTGTATTTGTATCATGGTCCCTTTACCTTCTGCTAGGATCTTCATCACATCTTTGTGTTTCTCTTCTGGAATGCCACAGTGAGTAAGAATGGCTTGTAGAAGTAGAGTATGGTTCACTCGGATGAAGTAGACTTTCTTCTCCTGATGGGGAATAAAACTATACATGTGAAAACTCTTAAACTTTCCATTTTTTCTACTTTTAGCTTTTCCCAATGACAAATTTGAGCCATATTTTCCTAGACAAATAGTCCAAGCCATATGTTCCAAGTATGAGCTAAAATACAAGGTACAAAATCTCTGTCCTATTCACAAGTCATTTGGCCCCAACTCTGAGTCATGGAGTCCGCTGCTAATACATTTAAAAGAAATGTATCACTCAGACTTTGTTCTTCCTTCATTAAAGGAATAGGTCATAACATGATTTACTGACCCTGCATTCACATTTACATTGAACTTAACAGGGAAATTCAGACACTTTGCTATGACCACGCTATAACACACACAAAGGAACTTAACAAGACATTGTCAATTTAACCATTGAAGATCTATTTGCTGTGAAAATTTCATGATGTTTTTTATAAATTACAATTACAGTCCAGTTGGTCAAGTCCTACCTCTAAAGATGGAAACTCTTCTAAAATTTCCGAGACCACATACATGACTTCAGCATCAGGTAGCAAGGTGGAGGTAACATTAGTAATGATATCAAAGGCGCACTCTGTCAACTCCCTGGGATGACAACGGTGTATCTTCCTCTCTCTGTAAACTCGCTCAATAGCATATCTTGGGGAAGGGGAAGAGCAGAGATGAATGACTACGTCTGATCAAAAGTGATAGCTCTTGATTGGTTAAACTAGCTATCACATGACAGTCATATAAAGAGCTTCTTTGTGTAATATCAATTCAGTTCTGAATGTGTTTATGCTACAATGATACAATGACAGTACAAGCTTACCTTTTCAATTTGTTGATAGAATTTCTTGCCACATTTCTTGCAAATGGAATCTAAGATTTAAGAGAAGTCAAAAACTTATTCTTTAATGGACATTTCTCTCAAAACCAAGTGCATAAATATTACTGAAAAGTCAAGTCCTAACCATACTTAAGGAAGAAAACCAAAACATTGCACATCCAAGTGAAACTATAGCAACCCACCTGCTTACTTCATTTTCTATGGTTGAAGTTTAAACTGTGCTCCAAATTTGTATGAAAAAGTCATCAGATTGCTATATGAAGAAAGTTTCTCTTTACGTAACATATCAAAAACAAATTCTGGCCTGGACTATTCTTTAAACTGAAACTTTTTTAAGTGATATAGTAGCATTTCATAATGCATTTCCTCTCCCAACCACTCATTTCTGCAAAAATGTAGATACCACCAGTCTATAGTATCCTAACACACCATATAGCTTAGTCTACCTTGTAGTTCATAAACTTTTCAATCCAACATAGTCATGCATACATGTATGTTTACAATTCAAACGAATGTGCCAATATAAATCAACTACAAACCCTCAAGTCAAATGGTAGTGCCACTACACTGCCACTGCTGTCCATGAAATAACAACATGAATCTGTGTGGTCTAGGAGAGCATTCTTTGGTAAAAGTAATGGTGAATTGACTCTCACAGCTCCATGTCTCTCAAACAGTGACGTTAAAGTTTCAAACACAGTCTTTTGGATCAGAGTGTTCCTTAGAGAAAATCCCTGCAAAGATGAGAAGCAGAAAAACCACAATAATGTCATGGATTAAATGATTAAAACAATTACATTTACTGTTCAGAATGCAAAAGTTAGTGGAATGGTTTAAGGGTCCAAAAGTTTGAAAGCTGTCTTCTCCTAACTACAGTACTTCATTGACATGCTACGACTGTTATGACCTTAAAGGGTAAGGACACCCCAAAAAAGGAGGCTTGTAGCTTACAGGTGGATTGCAAGACCAACCTGCAACTTCCAGTGATCACTTTTACAGTAAGGCAAAACAGCTCCCATGGCTTTGAAAATTACATAGTACACCCCATGTCTTAAACATCATAACTTTGACCTTTTTTTCATGTTTTCTTTTATTTTTCCCAGCATTCCAGAGTTCTTGCACACAACCTAATGAGTTCTAGGACACAATTCTCACCACCTTATTTGAAAAGGGATTACCTTATGTATGTCCACATCATAAAGAATATCATCCATGGATTTTGGTGTCTGAGTGAACAGCTGGTTCATAAGATGTTTGAATCCTCGAGACTGATCATTGGATACTGTCTGTCGGATCATCTCTTGAAATCTGGCTTCTTCCATTTCTAGAGGAGGGAGGTGCTGACTTTCCAGAAGCTCATGAGCAGTTGGTCTTCTACTAGGGTCATGGTCGAGAAGCCACTTTACGATATCTTGTTTGTTTTTACTTAAAATTTCATCACAGTCCTCAGGCATTTCAATATTTTCCTGCAGATTGATGGACATTAATAGAAAACATGTTCATCTCGGTTTTGAGTGATCTCAGTATTTATACTACATTAACATCAATCCTTTTTCTGGCCACTTGAAAGCTCAAAAGAATAGCTATTAAATCCCTCTGTACCCTTCCCTACATAAACAGATATTATGGGAAACCAAACAAGAAGAAAAATAAATATACTATTGTTTCAAGCACATTCTTCCATTCATTTCAAGTACACTGAATTTATTCATTAATTGTGAGTCTGTGGAGTTTAATGGAGGTAGGGGGGGACATTGGGTCAACAAAGCCTTGTCTTTGTTTCATCAAAAAGTACATATAAAAAGTCAATAGTTCTTACAAGAGATCATTACTTACCTGTCTCAATTTTCCTAAAATCTGTACTCTTTCCATTCCAGTGGCCAGAGGTGGCATACACATTTCAAAAAAGATAATTCCAAGACTGTACAAGTCAACTTTCTGAGGTAGAACAAAACCAGGTTGTTGAAACACGAACATGAAGAATAAATAAATATAAACTAGATGATATCTTGAACATTAAAATTATCATATAATGTTCCAAGCTAAAATGGTAACAAATACCTTCCTTGTAGAAAAGATTACTTAATGAATGAATTAAATCAAGGCAGAAGTTGCATTGTTCATGTTTTATCATTAGTGGCATTCATTAACTGTTGGAGGCTTGACAAAACCTTAAAAGCTGTTCAAAATTTCTGGTTTTCAAGTCACCTTACTAACAGCAATCTACAAAAACAAAGGTTAGTATCCCTCACAAGGAAGACATGGAGTTCATCCCTCATAATACTTACCTGATTATAAAAACTTCCCTTTGCTCTGGATAACTCAGGACTCACATACAAAGCTGTCCCCACTTTTCCAGTCAGAAAATCCTTAGCATCTGCTGAAACTGGACGAAAAAAAAAAGATGTGTACAGAGAATATAAATTTAGGTAAAAAAAACCCATTAAACCCACTGACCATTACTTAACAACATATGGTGCAATCCTTCCAGAAAAGTCCAGTTGAATTCAACACAACCAAACCAATGTTACATGAACCAAGACCCATGCTGGATTAGTCTGAAAACATATTCAATCCTGCTGTCACTTTCACAAGTCAACAGGGTTTCTCAATGGTATCATTACTGCATATACTACTGGCTAAGTAGTATGCCAATTTAAGCAAATAAGATTCTTCTTTGATACCTACGCCCAAAATAAGAATTTTCCTTCTTCAAAGCAATGCAAAAATACCTGACCCCCATCGCTTTTTTTTTTTGTCAATGATGTTGTTGCCAAAATCATTTTGTATTAAGCTATTCAAAATATACCTTATTTAGGAAGACCTTGCTTGTCCACAAAGAATGAAATGTACAAACATCGTGGGGCTCGCTGTCCTAAAACACTTTTGCTCATGCACACACCCCATAAACTCCTCTGCACACACACAACCTGAAAATAGGTTTTTCTACTTCTCTATTGCTATCTTAAGTCTCTACAAGAACAAAATATCATCTTACCATCATGAGACTCAGATGATTCTGGGAAGAATGAGTGACTTAGAAGCATGTCACCAACTTTTTGTTCCGAGGTTGCCAGTCCAAAGTCTCCAATTTTAACAAGATCGTTAGAGGCAAGAAATATGTTGTCTGGTTTGAGGTCTCTATGTATCATACCCTGCAATAAAAAATGGAGTCTTCTTTATTGATATAAAGAACTGATGACTGAACATTTAAAAGTCATGTTTCCTTAACAAACATACCCTCCTTATCATAGCAAAGGAAAGTGGTCAAGTGCTGAGTCCTGTGGCTACAAGGATATTCTTTTCATTAAAAACATTCCACTGATAAACAATTTATTTATTCTAAAATTGAAATATAATCAACTGAGCTCTTTTAACTGAACATTAAATTTCCCAGGCAAGATGGATGAGTTTACCACTAAATGAATTCTTATGCTAGAAATTCTATTAACATTTCATGTAGAAAACACCCTAAACTGAAATTAAACACTGTAAATCAGCTTTAATAAGTTCTTTTGCTATTGTTAACCCACATGAACTTTTACTCACTGATTATGAATACACACTTTAGTGACTATTTCTTGGAGTCAGTGTGTATACCTTCTGATTACACACCTACAAACTTGCAAATCTTTCTTTCATGAACCACTACTATGATGGATTCTCCAGCAATAAACTTTTGAAGTTAACCAGACATTCCCTCATATCTTTTTAGCTGCCTAAGGCAGCAAACAAGACAGCTGACACACCTAAATTGTAGATATCCTGCAGAACTTTAGAGAAAACAAATTCCACACACAAGTATTTCAAAAAGCGAAAGATCTCGCTCGTATTTCATTTTCTAACCCCAACACTTGATGTTGACCCAAACAAGCTCATCACTTTCTGATTGCTACTGTGTACACAAGTTGGTAAATTACTCCATTATGAATGCAAAAAATCACAATTCTAAAATCAGTTACTTCAAAGGCCATATTCCATGTTTATTGCAACATTCTGTACTACAAAATATGTTGTAAGACTAACATCATAGTTTATTCTCACCTGAGAATGTATATGTACTAGTCCTTCCAAGATTTCTCTCAAGTATCGCCACATTCGCTTTTCATCTTTATACAGGTTTTCATCTATGCTAGTTCTTAAAGTGCTTTTCTCACAAAACTCCATCTGGATGTAGAGATACTTAGTGGCAGAGATTTCAACATCAGTGGAAACATCATCAGTTCCATTTGTCAAAGAAGATTTCTGATAAAAGAAAGAAAGAATTAAAGAAAGACACACTAACTTCATGTGATTTCTGATTGCACCTGTCCTTCATTCCCTGTGCAGCAGTGTTTCCAAACCTTTTTGACCCAAATGACCACCAGCTGCACGATAAACCATGAAAAATTTTGTGGATTTTGCACACCACCCCACGCAACCACTTTTGCAAACCTCCAGCAACGGAAGACCGCTGATCTTTTTCCTTGACAACAGGATGCTTACCACTTATCTATGGGATGCTTAAGACCAAAGTCATAATTGCAACAGCTTCACTGGTGAAACAAATGATAGAAAAGTCACATTTTGTGGTTCACCTATTGTAACAAGCTCTGTTCACTCTTGTTTCAAGAAATAATGATTTGCACTGGATACCTTATGATACCAAAATTCTCACTACAGCAAAATGCAACATAAATATGTACTTAAATCCAAATGCCTCATACCCTGTAAGGTTGGTATCTAGGGGATACTTATTATCTCCATGGAGATATGATAGGTTATAAGCATCACACTTTTGAAGTTATACAAATGTCACATACATATACACATAAATCCAAATGCCTCATACCCTGTAAGGTTGGTATCTAGGGGACACTTTTCATCTCCATGGAGATATGATAGGTCATAAGTACCACACTTTTGGAGTAATACAAATGTCACCTACATATACACATAAATCCAAATGCCTCATACCCTGTAAGGCTGGTATCTAGGGGATACTTTTTATCTCCATGGAGATATGATAGGTCATAATATCACACTTTTGGAGTTATACAAGTGTCACATACATATAAACTTAAATCTAAATGCCTCATACCCTGAAAGATTAGTATCTAGAGGATATTTAAGTCCATAGAGATATCTTATAGGTCATAAGTATTGTACTTTTGCAGTTGTACAAATATTGTATAAATATGCACTTAAATCCTGACATCTCCTACCCTGTAAGTTTGGTATCTAGATGGTTAGTTGGTTAGATGAGGTTTTACAGCTCAGTTTGTAACCAACTGGTTTAAGTCGGGGGGCCACAGCCTTTTTTCCAGTTGTGGTTCACTGGCTTATGTTCCCTACTCCATTGTTTATACTGAGCACTAAGTTCGGTATCTAGAGGATACTTTTTAACTCCATAGAGATATTGCAGGTCATAATTATGACACTTTTGGATTTATACAAATAAAATGCTACACAAAAGTTTCATAAGCTCATTTAACAAGAAATGAGCTTGCAGTTTCACTATTTTCATACCAACCAAACTCCCCATATTAAACCTCTCATATTAATATTATCTCTCACCTCTCTCTGACTTTTTTCAATCTCATCTGGGTTTTCCCCATCAGCTTCAAACTCTATTCCATCTGAATCTGAGGAACTGTAACGGCGCCTGATAAAAAGCAAAAACAAAGGGACTTTATTCCTGCCGATGCCACATTGTATCATTCTGGTATAGGGTTGTTAATGAGCCAATTGGCTTCCTGACCCTCAAACGTTAAACTTAAACATTGAAAGATAAGTTTAATGCATGGCAAGGCTATAAAATCTAATATGAAAGCTTTAAATCCATACTTTAGATAACTACACAGTTTTTCTTTGAGGACAGTTTACAAGACAGATCTGGACGCAATCTTTCTCCATCGCTTCTTTTCAAGCTTATTGAGGAGCAGGCTGTGAACATGATCAACTAAAAACATAGGGTTAGAAATAATTTGAAAGAGAAGTTAAGGTCACTGTACAAGCCAGACCATGGTATGGAAACAGCCTTACTGAAAGTCAAAACTATTACACATACAAATGAAGGACAACAACTCTGATACATACATGAAGGACATCGGTACTAATATTGAACACATAAATGAAGGACGTCAACTCTGATACATACATGAAGGACATCCCAAAGTCATCTTCATCATCAGAGGAAGATTCACTGCTCTCCTGTGACAGAGCATTACCAGCAGACACACTCCAGGATAAAGACCCACATGCACCTACAAACACAAAGAATGGTAGATGAGATATAAATCCTAGCAAAAAGACTGAGGAATCTTTCACCAAAGACGTTAAAAATATTAGGACAAATTTTGATTCCACTTCAAGATTTGTACTTACTGAAAACTCTTTACAAAATTTTGCAAGGCACTGCATCTTTCTAGACTTACATATTCTTAGACACAACCCAGAACTAATAATTCCACAAATATTTAAAATTTGAAGCTGAACACAGCAATCAAACTCTCTACAAATGAAATAATACCAAATTCCAGAGATGGGTTTAATTACTGAAGTTCATTTAACATATCATAATATGCCAAAGATGTGACAAGTGCAAAGCCCACACAGGTAAGGTCCTGTGGGCCCCGGTGGGGGCCAGAGGCAATAATCTGGCAGGGTCCAAGGAGCAGTGACATACTATCCAGAGCCTCTCCTTACACTTACTATCACAAACCTTTTAAGATGTCACTGGCATCTACATCCATACTTTTCCAAAAAGGGGAAGTATTAGATCCACAGAAAAAAATAAAGAAGATATAAACCACAACTCACTGAGTCTGGGAGCTAAATCCTCAATGTTATCAGCCAGACCTAAGTTATCATCATCTTTATTTTGTTTCTTGGCTGGTTTCTCTGACACAGATGGATCAGATTCCGAGTCTGTTGTCAAGATATCCTCAGAAACCTCTATCCATGAATTGAAATATCTGTGACAAGAATAATACACAGTATTGAATAGGTAAAACAGACCTTACAAATATGACATTACAGAGCAGAAAGTACTCCCTCGTTTGGAGGCAAGTATGTATCATTACAAATTACACTGCGGCGAATGCAGACAGCCGATTCATCAAGCAATCAAATACACACATAAGTCTACTACACGGACGTGTGAATTCTACTGCGTGCATGTCATGTGCTTCACTGTCTTGCCCCCAAAATGATGTTGTGTGACATCAATGCACAAGGTCTATTGCTACTTTGAGGTTAGGAAGAATGCTGTAAATTTAAGTAGGTGATGCTTGACAAGATAGTTTATTGGTGTGCTTGGATGTATCTTCAGAATATTTGCCTGGAAATTAGTTCTGACACAAGTTGATTACGTGCTACAGTCTGTGGCACACTATACAACTTCACACATTTCAAGTCAGCTCGACCATCCTATTGATCAAAATCATATAGTGTGTGTGGGTTAATGACTAAGACTGTTTCTAGGCCTGTTTAACTCAGGTCAACCAGAGCTAGGAAAACTGAACATGTTCAGTTTAGTTTCTAGAATGACATTGAACCATTTTAAGGAATTACAGCAACCAATCATGAGAGATGGTTCACAAATCTATGAGAGGGATCTTAAGCACCATAGTCCAACCTGGGACTATTGTACGTACATCTTGAAATTATTATTATTTTTTTTTTTTTTTTTTTTTTATTGAAGAGTATCCCCAAAATTAAGTACAAACATATATACACATACCTACATATATACCTACATACATACATACATACATACATACATACATACATACATACATACATACATA
>WURT03083068.1:0-12987 GCA_009936505.3 Holothuria glaberrima | reverse complement strand
CTCGACCTGGGAATCGAACCCGGGCCTCCCGCGTGAGAGGCGGATGCTCTACCACTAGACCAAACACGCGGTCATATTTATCGAATACAGATCAATGTGGGATGCCTCAAGAACAATCATTGGCTCATTATTGTTTCTTATTTTTATTAACGATTTTTAAGTATCTCTGTACACACTGCTCTTCAGATATGTATTATGCTGCTGATACCACATGTTCATGGCAAGTCCACAAAAGAACTCTCAGTTGAATTAAATGAAGACTTTAAAAATATCAATCGATGGTGCGTAGATAATAAAATGGTTATCAATAAAGACAAGAAACGAAGTATGTTTATATGTTCAAAACAAGCAAAAGTTACTCTCTCTGCAAACGATGCTCTAAATGTGTATAGTGGTGACAAAAGATTAGAAAATACTAGTATGGAGAAGTTTTTAGGAGTTTGGATTAACTCAAATCTAACATGGAAGCAACAAATAAGTCCTGTATGTAAGACCGTTATATCGAGAATAGCACTTCTAAGAAGAATTTAGCAGTTCATTGATATCCCAACCAGTTTTATATATTTTACTGGCTATATTTTACCATATATTGATTATTGCAGTTTTATATGGAGTTCATGTACTAAGGGAAACGGAAAGAATTGTAAAATCACAGACTGCTGCTAGGGTTATATACTCAATGGCACATACGAAGAAAGATCGATTGGCCTTTGTAATAAACTTGGATGAAAAACTTTTGATCAAAGAATTAAATATGGACGGTTTTGTATATTTTATAAATCCTTAAATGACCTTGGTCCATGTTATATGAAAGACTTGTTTCAATACACATCAAATGAACATAGCCATGCTCTCAGATCCGATTCAACTCCAAATTCATTTTTATCTGGGGGAAAACGGAATTTCACAAAAGAAGATCTACATTAATTGGAGCTTAAGAACGGAATTTATTATAATCATCTTTAAAAAATACCACTTCCTAATTAATTAATTAATTAATTAACGATTTCATATACTTTATTGTATATAGTCATGTCTCATTTTTTTCTGAGTGTTCTTACCTTTCATTTTAATATTCTTAGTTATGTTTCACCTTTCTTTTTAACTATTTTTAGTTTTTTTATATTATTTGTACGTTATTTTGTTTAATTCTTTTTTTCTTTTTGTAATATTTTATTTGAGGGCCTCGTGGAAGATTAGCCTCCGTTAACAGAGTCACTCTCTGGAAATAAGTTTTAAATAAATAAAAAAAATAAATAAATTAGTCATTTTCTTGTTAGTAAACGCATAGTTTTCTACTCAAATGAATTTGAAAACCTTGCTGTTTTTGCAAAAGACTGCAGTGTACAAAATTATTTCTTCTACCCTTTATTTTGAAGTGTGGAAGGATCTTAAAACACTGACTGTTCCATTTTATTCCATATGTGATGGTTTCAAAACAACTAATGGACTCTTCCTATTATCCAAAGCACCATCAGTACACCATATCTTTCATAGGTGAAATGTTCAGCTTTCATGGGAAGAGGATAAATGAATGATCATTACTGTTTATAAGTATTGTGCCTTCAAATCCCAACTAAATAATCACTGCTTTTTATCTGATAAAGTCGAGGCAGGATGAGTTTTCATTGGTTGGAAAATACATTTTAACCTACACAAAAAACTTTCATTTACCTCTAGAGTCACTTATGTTAGACAACTCATTCCTTTACAACGCGTAGTACTTATCTTAAAGCAATAATTTGATATAAAACACAAACTTATTAGTAGTAGGTCTATAAATAGTCTAAGAGTTCACGTTCAGATGTTTGTTAGTTACCGTTATTATATAACTCATTTAATACTGTTTATCTACTCAGAAGAGTACTCAAACTCGTACTCTAAAATATTTTTCTGTTCTCGTTCTTATACTCTTAGCTCTGTATCCATTACTAGTAGTCATGGTTTCGAAAACTTGAAAACTTTTTTAACTCTGTAGCTCATTACCCACAAAAACATTTGGTACTTCTTCTCGAGGTTCTAAGTAGTAAGGTTTGTTAATTAATGTAAACGTTCTTAAATATGCGACAAGTTTTAAATGAAAAATACAGTTTGGCTCATATATGTGCACTATACTTTTCTCTGTTCTCTTTTCATTTAGTCCATATAGTCTGCTGGCTTTTTATCTGGAGTTCATGAATTTCAGAAATATTTATATGTTCTTACGAAGAAGCTGTCCAATGCTACATTGTGTGGTGACATTTGCACACGTTTTTGTACTGCTAACATACACTTGACCCAAAAAGTAATGACAGAAATCTCCACTTTTCGCGAATACCTTGTTTTAAACTGAAGAAAATTCCAACTGTTTACACAAACTTGAACGTAAAGTAATCTCCTGATTAGTAGGATTAGAATCTGCACGCTTACTATCATAGATAACCCTCTTTTGAAAAGAAGAATGGCACTAAACCAAAAAAAGTTATGGTCTTTGTGGTGGTCAAAGGTCTTCTAACGTCACCGGAGGTTGAATTGCGAAAACCTTGTAAATTGCTTATAAACACAATATCTCAAGATAGCCCTGACGAACACATTTGATTTGGTTTATAGATTTGTCATTTTGAGAGGAGGAATCCCAAAGGCATCGTCAAAAATGATGTGGTCAAGAAAAATAAATTTTGGGGTGAACCTCTGTTTAACAAAACATCCCCCTTCGGCAAGGAATCACTAAGCCAGAGGGCTTTCTGGTTTAATTCTTTATAATTGAATGCCTGTTTGTCCTTTACCAATGTATGTAGGGTGTAGCTAACATGGTTTTCAAATATTGCTATAGCCGTGTTAATATTATGAAGAAGTATAGTCTTATGTCTAAGTAAGGTGCCTCGTGAAATCACACTTTTCCCATAATGCATTTCCAGAAAAAGTAACACTTCTTTAAAATTTAATGTTATCCAAACGCTACATGCTATTGAAATGCCGTTTTAATCTTAGTACAGAAAATTGTTCTCCATTTATTGGAGTTACTGAATTTAGTCCCTTTTAAAGTGAGCGAAGATGCCTGTCGCCTGTGTGGCGATCACGTGTGCTAAGTTGTGAATGAGACCAAACGTAAAATATGGATACATTGTGCATCAAAATTCAAGCTCTGGCTGTTTCAAAACTTTTATATTAGCATTGTTGCAAACTTTTGTCGATAAAATAGCGTGACGTTGGGCCTTATGTTGTACGCACAAGTCTTTGAAATCATGTAATGCTCTCATGCACGAGTTTTAACTACAACATGCATGCTTTACCGTGGTAGATAAATATAGGAATAGAATGATTGTTACCGACCCAAGAATTTCGTCACCCCTGTTACTAGAAGTCATTGACAAATGAAACAGCAAGTTACATATCTTTTTCGCATTTTACAACCAACATTAATACTATGAGCTAAAACCTTTTGTGAACTTGTCAAATGCTAGCATCACTGCATGAGATTACCGCGCATTTTCGGACAAGATAGAGGTTGAATAACTTGCTCTTCGATTCTTCGAGATATTATTCGGTACAAAAATCTCCATCATTCATGTAAAACAGATAGATATCTGTTTTCGCCATGAAAGCACGTATTTAAGGTAAGCCAAGTTAAACTAACAGTTTCACGTCTTTACCGTAATGCAGTAGTAAGCGAGATAGTTTGTTTCCAGCTCCTGGCAGAGGCGCAACAAATCCGCTTCCTACGCATTGAAATCGCCTTAAAAACTATTGCATGTTTCTCAAAGAAGCAGTAGAGACTTCCATATCTCTTACTAATTTATATTAGTAAGAATCTCTTCCTATGATGACTGTGGCCTGTTAACTGACAACTATCACCACACACATTACCACAATGGCACAAAATCGTTACCTTTTGCTACCAAGACCATGATTCATTGCTCGTTAACATCTTAATTAAGGGGAAATGTCTATTCTTCTGGACAATCCGTCGCTTCCTGGTGAGGTAGTATTTGTGCAATTTAAAAGATTCTATACCTCAGACAACACTTAAGCAACAACAATATTCATCATTATTGAAATTTCTTGTCAATCACGAGTGTGAGTGTCTGTATGTTTGTGATCCTTTGGATGAACATGATATTTCAATGTAGCAATGACAAGTACTTTTCATACTTCCTATATAGATTTGCCATATTGAGAGGAAGTATTCTATTGTTTTTAATGAGGGCAAAAGTCATTTGAGGTCCCTAAAGGTAAGAACTGAAAACCTGGTTAGAATGGATTTCATGATAGCAGTGATATTTACTTTTCATATTTGGTGTATGATTTAATCACATTTAGATCAATAAAACCCCTACTATTTTTGGTTGAGGTCGTCAGAGGTTAAAAACTGAAAACTTTTTGAACATTAGATCTTAAAATACCAATGATGGAAGCTTTTCATTCTTGGTGTATAAGTTATTATACTGAAAAAAAGAACTCCGTTGTTGTAGTAGAGGTAAGGGGATGTGAGGTCACCAGAGGTAAATAAACGAAAACCCTATACACGATATCCCAAGGTAGGATGTAAGGATACTTTTATACCTGGCGTTTGGATGCGTTATAGTTAGAACATGAACCCTTTCGTTTTTGGTAGAGGTCAAGACCATGGTAGAGGTTGGAGTCACCGAAGGTGAAAATTCGAAAACCTTGGAAATTGCGTGTAAACAACATATCACAAGTATAAATGATAGAGTTTCTCATACTTGTATATGGATTTATCATATTCAGAGAGAGAATCCTATTGTTTTTACTGAAGTTCAGAGGTCATGTATGGTCAGCAAAAGTCCAAAATAAAAACCTGCAAAACGTTATATCTCAATGAAGCAAGTGTGGAAGTATGGAACACTTAACTAAAACATTTTTGTAGATGAGGTCTCCAATCTGTTATCTGACTCCTGTAAGTCTGTCCCGATTCCCCCTTCTTCAATCAAACTCCCCCATTAATTCGGTCCCAGTGTTAATAATTTTCATTATTCTATTCCACGTATTCCTTGGTGACCTATAGAACCAAACCCTAATTCCAATCAATCTTACATGAAGTTTCTTTACTTAATAATTAATAACACATTATTAGAAGTTACATCACACACAGAGGTTGTCCTACTATTTATCACTTTACTCAAGCAATCCCTGCAGAGACATCATGCATATGACGTCACAGAGCAGAAAGGCCTCCCTCGTTTGACACATAGTATGCATTTGGAAGAGAATACCCATAACAACTTTATGGATTGGATAGAAGTTAATATGGCGTGGGCTCCAAAGTCCCATTCAGAATTTTCACAAAGTATTTTTTACCCCAGCATCCTTACACTTACAAGAGCCCCTTCGAAAATTTCTACTTCATCTTTTTTATGTTCTCAAGGGGACACCTCGAACCTCTTCAATGCCTGGTGTTATGCCCCTGTTTTTTTTTTCAAATATTCAGGCTGCAGTTCAAACGATATTTGTCAATTTACTATAAACGATTTAAGTTTGACAGTCATATGTGACTATTTCGTGTTGCTTGATAGGATAGAGATTGGGGAAGGGTTGCCTCCAATTTTAGCCTAAAATGTCTGGTCCAAATTTAGTAAGAATGCACTTACTGAAGGATTATATATAAGAAGAATATAAGAAGAATATAACAAAGAATCAAAATTTGGTTCATTTGTTTGGCAAATTTCTCCCCTTTGAACCAATCTAATAGGGGCATTATTCGGAATCTATGCACTCAATTTTTTTTTACAATATTCCGATCTGTGTCCCTTTTGACTAAGTTTTAGAGTGTTCCCAACAACATAACCCTTGGCTACAGCCACTCCCTTCCTGGACAATATGTTCTCGTATATAAGAGGTGATTCCAGGGAATAAAGGGGAACTTACCCCCCCCCTCAAACACACACACAAACGCACACGCACACACTTCTTGAGATTTACACAAATCTCCGCGACTCTACTCGTGTAACTCTATGTAAATTTGCCCATGATAAAACAGGAAGGTTTGAGGCACAAAACATTGTAGACATGGTTATTATGATGCTCATAATTTCTCGGTCTATCTCCATCTCACGTTTCCAGTTTACCATAATGCCATGGTAAATTCAGATGGACTTGACAAAGCAACCGGTGGTTTGTCTGGTAACTGAAAAGTATTTACTGTGTAGAAAAGTTACAATCCTTTAATGTGATATACAGCTGCTGACGATTTGAGAACAGTCTGTTAAAGATGACCAACATTTGTTGATCGATTTTTCATTTTTGCTTTGATTAAAATTGGCTTATTTCTCGTCATTAATTTAGATTTCACAAAGGTACATGGATGAGGCATCGGAATAACAACTTTTTGAAAAATTATATACGACAGGACCTCCCCATTGTTGAGATGCATCTTAATACAGTAGAGATTCGCAGAGGGTACAAATTCACCTGGTCAAATTTCATGAGTTCATGAGAAGACGGGTAAAATATCTTCCTAATAGCTCGGGTTCAAGAGACAATATACTCATTTGCTTTTGTCGTCTTTATTTGCTTTATAGATCGGGTGCATTTGCATCAATTTACATACAACAGAGAATATAAAGAATACAAAAAACTTATTCATGCAAAGCAGGAGGAAATGTTGGTTTAATGATCATATGAATTAACAATCAATTGAGTAAAACTTTCACAAACCGAAAAGGCATCTTTAACATTTAAATAATGAAGTTTTCCTTTCGGTCACTCTAAGAAAATATTATTTTCTCGGTATGAAAAGCAAACTATTTACATTTGGCTTCATAGCTTGTACTTTACATGAAATTAAATAATACTTTAAATGCAAAATGAAGAGGTTGTGTGGGTGGCGAATATTATACTGGTACCCAAAGGAAATAACTTGCTTGGAAAACACAAACTGCTTACGGAGGAACCTCCCTTCAACGTCAAGAATAAAAGTGGAAATAAATGTACATTCCCAAAAAAAAGATGATCAATTAATAAACTCAACCTCTCTTTGATAAAAAGTACAGAGCTCTGAATCTGTTTGTAGGGAGGATCCTATGTAAAAATTTGAACTGAAAAAACACAATCTTGGTTTCTCTGGTACTGACCCAAGCGCACTTGGAGATATGATCCCAAACATTAACAGAAGTATCTTGAAACTTGTTTACCCATTTACCATAGCCGTGGGAGATCTTACTACTTTTGTAGTAAGACGACAAGAAAACGATTTTGAAACTGAAGGAGAACGGGTGACTTTTAGATAAAACAGCTGGTTTGAGTTTTGTGTATCAGTATGCCCTCTTAAAAATATCTGCTTGCCACGCAGTTGGAATACTGGCCAACAATCACCAGTAAAAGATAAAAGGAATACCTGAAGCTGGAAAAGATAACCACACGTTTGCCAAGCTAACGGTACCTCATTTTGATCACAAATATGTCCCTTAAATAGACCAAACTAAGTTAAATAGTTGGTCGTTAAAACCAGTTTTAATTACTAGGTAAAACGGCCCTTTAGAGGAAAAAAAAGGTTTCCATTTCTGCCTTATCTACTTCCAAGTTTTCGGAAGTTGTAATGTCCACCACGGAAGATTTTATAGAGATAGCAATTGCCCCACTTACACTTTAAGCACCTACTGGGTAAAATATTTCATTTTAAACAATTATTTCTTTTCTGTAGTTGTAGTTTGAAGCCATATATACACGGCTGGTGTTTATGCAGATACGATTTTATGCATAATACCCTCAATAATGATCAATCACCGTATGCCAACCTGTTTGGCACTCAACCAGCGCAGATCTATTTATGCGTCCCAACAAATTATATGAGTTTCTCACTCTTTGAAGTTATATTTCACAGGTCACATCTCAAGAAATGCACAACATCTAAAAACCCAATTAATCAAGTATGTTTGCTGTGGCAAATATGTTACGACAATGAGTTATGTAACCTGATGTGTAGTAGTAAGTACTCATTCCATCTTCGACTTCCCTCATCGCCTTAACTAAGCAACCCCTTTCACGTTACCCGGATCGCTCTCCTATTCGCCAGGCAATTCCTGCAACCTCAATTTTACGAATGGTCAATTGACCTTCCAAGTGGTGCTGGATCTTGCTATCAAGTAGGATTAAATACTTTTCACAAACTTCAAAAGGAAATGGCTACAAAACGGCATTCATCTACATTTATGCATCATCGCATAATCCACAATTGACACACCTAATAATAACGTACGGATATGGCTCAAATTTTAAAAAGAGTATGTCTTTTAGAGACTTTAATAGCTGCCTATTTAATTAAACTTAAAAAACGGATAAAGCTTACTTTATCTATTATATTTAATGAATTAAGAAGGAATACTTTTCCTTGGTGATTATATTTACAGTTAATGCATGCGTTTGAGTAAATGATTTGAAAATGTATTTCGCAATCTACTTTACGTTGCTGTGATCTCATCGCGACAACAAGGGTACGGGAAAAAAGCGAACAGAAGGAATCCAATTGCGTTTCCTATCATACCCCCCAGCACTCCAAATCCGATCTCGCAGCCAGTTTTCTGTCTCTCAGAAAGACTTCGATCACGGCCCAACGCTCGTGTTAGGTAGACACTGAACAGACTTGCGAAAAAAACCACCAGTGCAGATTGACAAACTGCCTTAATAGAAGCGCAGCGGCATGCACGAGTACAAGAAGGTGGCTGTTTTTTCACGAACTCCTCTCTTCGAGTATCGACTCGATATGTTACGCACAATGCGATAACTAGATAAATACACTCCGTGGCAAAGATCAGCAGTGCTCCTAACCAGTCTTTGCGTTCACCCGCCAACCTCTCGATAGACTCCGAGAAGGACACGATAGCAGCTATGTGGAGGAAACTTGCTACAAACCGTCTTACCCAGGCTCGAAGACTAACCTTCAGCTGAAGAAGTTGACTGCATTGGTGAGAGCCCGTCTTACAAAACGTTGCAAAGTGCTCGCAGTTATCGGAGAAGAGACTGTAGCCGGTTGCATTTAAACGAGCTCGTGCTCTTAGTAATACCAGCTCGGGTGGGTTCTGTTTTTGTACCTCTTCCGGATAATACACCTTGTACATTGGACTGTAGCCGCAGTTACCGCACAGATCCCACTTCTTTCGATCATGGCGTTTTATCCCTGAAAAGGACCACTCGATGACAGTAATTTCGTCGTCTGTTACCTTCTCAACAATAGCGTGGTGCCAGTAGGAGATACACCTCAGCCATGCTACGTGATCTCCTGGTTGTAGTACCCCACCGGCTTCTTTAACGTTCTTCCATTGGACAAAGTTGCCAGTATCTGATACTTGGAGACAGCAGAACATGGAAACGACGTGATGGTCGACGGGTTTGACAGTTCCCTCTGGTGCCGGGTTCTTATTCAAATCATCCGTCAACCATTCCTCTTTGCAACATGAACAAAAATAGCCTTTTACCTCATCATTTCCTGAAATAAAGAAATTTCAATTCCAATAAAGTGAGATCATGAGACTTTTCTATGATTAACTCATGTTCTCACAACTGAAACTCTGTTTGAAAGTTAAATGACGTTTTAATAATTGGCAGCTTAGAAGAAGTCAAAATGTCGCCCATGGCAAAAGTGTCGCCAGTTAGTAATGGATCGTAACATAATCAGATATGGTTGTCGCTATTATTGCATCACATTGTGTAACTAGTTTAACTAGAGGAACGTTCCTGGTGTTTTTTTTTTTTTCAAAGTACAAAATCCTTCAGCTACCAAACAGTATACAAATAATGAATGTTTATGAGTGCGATAGTATGAATAATTTCATGAGTTGAAAGATTGCACGATCTATTCAACAACTTAGACGAAGCCGAGTTGAATAGAACGTTCAATCTTTCAACGAATGAAACTATTCATACTATCGCACGAATGGAAAACATGCATTATTTGTTTTATATAACACCTAGCTTCCTACATCATAGATTTTGGTTAAAATATGATTGTACGTACCCCCATGGCAGACGTCAACCCCGTGGGTTAGTATATACTAACCCACGACGGTGGGTAAGTCCCGAATAACCCATGACATGTGACGACCAATCCTCCAATCAGATGTAGAGAAATTAATAAGGTGTTATATAGTATTGATTATTGCCACATTTTTTATTCCTTGTTGAAGACAAACGCATTCTTTTCAATACAGCGTTAGTGAATGTATAAAGGTGTATGCCTATGCTGTGTATGTGTGTGTGTGTATATATATATAATATATATACATGGGACGCGTTCCTATGACTCCTATGACGTAATAATGGAAAACTTAATCCAACAATATTTAAACTTTGTTGGCTGCGCTCTGTCACATAGGCCTCAATGGCTCAGTGGTCAGAGCATCCACCTTGTATGCGGGAGGTCGCTGGTTCCAATCCTGCTTGAGGCTAAGTTTTCCATTCACATATAAATATCTTCTATGTAAGAGGAATAATTGCCTAAGGTCTTCATGCGACTATTCAATAGAGCAATTGGTTCACTCATATACTGGGTAAATGAAGCATCCCAGAACACTGTTCATCTTCGGGAAGGAACTGTTCAATATAAAACAACCCCGCTCACCGTTTTGAAGTTTTAGGGTATTAGTACCTCATCATTGCTTGGGACGCGAATTGTTTATTTCTATTTCGGAAGACTGGCATCCTTAAGTTGATAGCTCTTAGACTGTTTAACTTTAATCGGTAACTCCATTGCTATCTACTTTTCGCTTAACGAAAAGACTCATTTTGTACTTCCAATATATTTATTCATAAATGACCCAGCATATTTGTGGACCAGCAAAACAGGCCGGCGTCTGGTCCTACTACAGCACCCATAGTGAATACTTCTGTTTTAAAATGTAACAATCATTGTCGTAGTAACATTTTAACAAAAAAAAAACTTTCTTCAACTTAGATGGTGTCCATCGTTTTTGCTTAAAGGCACCATTTAAAGACGTACCAGGAGACCCAACAACACTTGGAAGCCCTAACGTTGCCTTCTTATACTCCATCCACTACCTTTCAGCCCAGGTCTCCTACCTTCGAAACGCTCTTGTCTTGAAATTACCTTTAGGGAGAAATCATTACCTGAGACAGTGTATTCTTTGATTTCACCACGACATCCTGTTTTGTGATGATGATCTTGTAACCTTTTCTTTTCACCCTCCATCACGAGAAGTCTGTAGATGTAAATTGGATTGATTGTATTAACTGAAGTTTATACAGCAGTTAGAATACTGTAAGTTATTCAATTCCTCATAACGCGATGAAAAACGATAATTCAGCAGCATCACAGTCAGGGCCGTCGCGACCGGGGGTGTGGGGGTGTCTCACCCCCTCCCAAAGTTCGTCAGAGCGACGATAGTCGGAAAATCTGAAATACCAGTTGGAATTTCTGATTCCTCAGTCTAGCATATTTTTCCGACTGAGCCTATGTCAACTTTGAATCTATTTTCCAACTAGATCAAGTGAGAATAATACCAAACATATTTTCTTCACGTAAAATCGAATTAAAACTGTCCTTTGACATCTTAAGGTAATGAAAAATTTCGGCGCGCTTCGCACGCATACGTCACTGTTTGCGCGTCATCTCATTACCATTATTAAGGTAATTATATATGGAACTATTCCGATCACAACACTTTCCGAAAAACAGAGATACATCTCCAAACATTTGTAGGGCCTCGCTTCAACATGGGATCTATCAATCTAATTTGTAGCATACTGTGGAAGGTTGAAATTACGTATTTGAAGCTATACATTTTTCAAAAAAAAAAAATGCCGAGCGCTTCACGCGTAGCCATTGTCGGTATAGATGGTGATTGTTAATACACTAACGACCAAAAAGCATTCTGAGATGTGCTTTTTATTCGTTCATTCCTTTTGCTATATCTATCAGACTGGAAGCCATTCGTCTGGAGTTTTCGTTCGAAATTAGTAAAAATCCGATAGATGTAAAGTGCTTGGCGTCATACGCTATATTATCTCTGGATGACAGGTAAGAAGCATTATGTCTTTGCCCAATTTTATATAATTGATCCAGAGCTTCCAGGTATCTACCAGCCAAATTGCAGAGTAGAGGTCCATATTACAGGCTGGGTACATGCAGGTTAAAACACTCGAAGAGTGCCGTTTCCGGCCATCTGAGGGGTTTCTGAAGCCAAAAATTTTCTTGTACGCCCCGCGCCAACTGATGGTGGCGCTCCGCTTAGAAACATAAACATTTCTCATAGATTGGTCTTTTTTCATTGATTGAGAAATTGCATACACGTGTTCCAAATTTGAACTGTTTGCATGTTGACTTAATGCAAACCTTTGATAAACGGTGAGTTCAATTAATGAACAATATCAATAAAGCTTACATTTCAGGGCATACAGGATTACTTCTTGAATAAAACTGACCCCGGCGGATGATATTCAATGTTAAATGTATCAATGAATAATCAGGTCTTGTCTATTTCTATAAACCTAAGTCAGATTTATAATCCTGTTTCTAGTGTCGTCATTAAGTACACGTGACCTTAACAGTAATAGGCGAGTTTGATCATTCGTCAGCACATGCGCACATCCTTCCAACCGTCGAGATAAACATTATACACCCGTACCTATAACACGTCTTTCAGTTCACTGGAAAACTTTGGTCGTATCAATCTTTTTTAACCCATCCCAAGTATAAAGAGAGGTTTTTTACGTAACGAGTGGATTTGTGATATGGACTGCAAGTAAACTGCCTCTCTGGTGCAAAATTTTGTATTGTAATCCTGTCATTCTGTCATTTTAGGGCGTGAGAGATCCCCAGACATTATGGCCGGGGATGTGAAAAATGTGTACACAGTGCACAAGGGCTGTGATGGAGGAGTGTAATGGTGGCGCTCCGCAAAGAAACATATATTAACATTTTTCATAGATTGATTTTTTTTTTTTTTTTTTTGCATTAAAGGAGAAATTGCAGACATGAGATCCATATTTCAAGGCTGGGTACATGCAACTTAAAACACTCGGGAAGTGCCGTTTCCG
>WURT03083057.1:0-12988 GCA_009936505.3 Holothuria glaberrima | reverse complement strand
CGCTGGTAAGAATTAAAGTTTGAAATTGTAAGTCAACGATCAAAGTGAAGGCGTAATCTATCATTTTACACCTTACAGAGATCTTGTGGTAATATGTTTGCAGATATGGCAGCGCGGTTTCATGCAGCTTTATTGCCCCCTGGACCGTTCTCCGTTTTTGGGGTGGGACGTTTTGAGGAAGTGAGAAGGGATCTAAGGTTCGGTGGCTGGCGAAAAGTGAGGATGGGGGGGGGGGGGGGGGTTCAAGAAAAGGTCCTTGACAGGGGGTGTCATCACGAAGGTGGTAAACTCTCTCTTTAAGTTATTAGGAATATGGGGGTCATATTGGGCAGCAAAAATTCGTGAACTGTTGGATTTGACCTTGTATTTCAAAAGGTCATTAAACGGCGTAATGTAGAAGATTTGGCAATGGCTGTCTGATTAAGGTCAGTGGATAACTAGCAGAAAGGAAATACTGAGTCAGACTTATTAATTCTTGTTGGTTATGTTCTGGCCGGGAACAGATGCGTTTGTGTCTGAGGCATTGACTATAAACAATGTACTTTTTAATAGCCAGGGTATGGAAACTGCGGAAGTTCAGGAACTGGTGGGTATCAGTAAGTTTGTAATAGACAGAAGATAAATATCCCTCACAGCAGAATCCGGCGGTTCACCGGTGGCCATAAGGCCGACGAGGGCCACCGGGTGTTCGCTGGCTGAACAAAACCAGTTGCATGATGGGTTAATGTTTTTAACCGATCAGCATCGCCGCCATCGGCGGACCCCCGGTGTGCCACCGGACATTTCTCTGGTGGATCGCCGAAGTGGCCGACAGCGGTTCGTCGTCGGGCCAATAAACATAAACTTCTAGAATGAAAAAACTCTTCTTACCTTCAAAATGCCAGCAATACAGCTTACAGCAACAATGACAAAGACAGTGTAAATAACAAATGCCCCAATTAAACGGCTCATGACGTCATTTCCGTAGACTGGTTGGATCATAGACTCCCTGACTGTCAAGAAAACGATATCAGAAGTCCTTTTTGTATTTATTCATTTAATTTATCACGGCTTGGATTATCACAGGCCCGTCATTAGTCAAGTCTTGAGATTATCCAAGCGATCAACTTAACTTAACGAAAAAGCCCAAAGGCTTAGTGATTCCTTGCGGAAAGGGAATGATTTGTTGCACTGACTCAGTGCATCAGTTTTCAAAATTTGCCCTCTGATGACCTCATATGACCTTTAAACCCTACTAAAAAGTGAACATACAAAAATGAAAAAAAAAAAAAAAAATTCGAGGGAATCGTTCCCGGGACCGTCTGCGTGAGGAACCCAGCTCTAATCCACTGCGACATCAAAGAAATCGTTCAGCATATAGCAGTGTTTTCAATCCACTAGCCGTTTTGTCAGGGCGCGAAGCGCGGAGAAAATCTGAAGAGCGTGCGTCAGCGCCCGGTCTTAAAGTTGCCGCTAGCACGAAAACCTTGGCTGCCCGGTCACAAAATATTGCTTTTACGTCTTTTGGAAACGTTTGCAAAGTGATGAACACGTTCCGTTTCCCAAAAGTTAAGTATTTGATTAAATAAAATACAGTCATGAACCATGATTTTGGTCTCTTGTTCTCTCATATAGGCTTCTATGGTTTATAGAGCTTTGAATATTCTACCACTATGGCGTTTGCAGTCTTTACCCAGGGCTCGAAAAAATGCTGATGCCGAACGTCAAAATTACCGCCATGCCCTCGTAGTTTGCTGTAGGTTCTGTGTCACAAAATTCAACTCGCACTTTATTAAAACTATTATCGAAATGTGTTTACAATTTCACCCAAATTCACTTGTTCCATAGCACGATTTCCACGTGTTGTTTGTTATGTTTCGACCAAGAATGTTTTCCAATTACCTAGACAAGTGCATAACAGACATTACATTTCAAATCGAAGCACATCAATAATATTTGGAACGCAATACACTAAGACCATCAATCCAGCTAAGACTGGCCATGCAGGCAATCACACAAGTCTTGTCGATCATACTGAGATGTAAAGGTTAGGCTTCCCACACCGACACGACAGAGCTCGCTCATACATGAAGCAACTTCAAGTTTATAGTAACAGCATGGCTGCATGGGTTTGTATATAATACACCATGGTGTCAACTTTAAATGACTTACTAGCTGGAGGAAGAGCAACAAACCCACCCAGTCACGATTAAAATTGTAACTGTATGTGATTATCAATTTTAAATGACTTGGCAAAATATTAAAGGGCAATTCTCGTCATCCCAAACAGTTCCAACTCTCCTAACTAAGCAGCTTGTTAGTTCCTCCCATAACTGTATAAGGCTCCTCCTTGTGCAGACACAAACCAAACCTATTTTATTGCTTCAGGCCATGTCCTAGTGAGCATACAAGGCTATAATGTGTAATCCAAACACTCTCTCTTCATTGTGTGGAATGTGAGTTACTCTATATCATTTGAATTTTCAAACTTTGGTGTCAATCAAAGAGCTGTAACCAACTGAGAATTTTGATACCCCTGCACCAAAATGTACCTTGGGGTAATCACTGATATTCTCCCAGTTGCATCTGCGATTCAGAATGTACTTTGACTCCCGAGAGGAAGAGATCTCAGGTCATGCGCTCTAAGTACTTTGGTAGAAGGCACCATTATAAAGCTAATGTACATATTTGTGCATGCACATTGCAGTGTTCAGAATATCCCAAGTTAACATCGTGATAAGGAAAAATAACCTAATTGGCCAGGAGTGACAAAAAATACCCGACATGTGTAAAAGACCAAGAAATCACAACCCCTAGATTAACAAATCCTTATGATAATTTCCAAAGTTTAAGTGTTCAGAAATTTGTTATTCATCCTCACAATATGTTAGCAGGCATGAAGAGATTTTTATCGACACACATACCTTTTCTTCTTGTCAATAAAAGGTAAGCATCTTGCCAAAGGTTTTGTCCATATAAATTATTGTTACGAGAGCCTGATATAATACAATTTGAAACTCCAAATTAATCCACACCCAGTGGCGTTACTTGAGCATAACACCACTTGTAATCATATGTCCATGTCCATTGTGAGGGTAAAATGTTCATGGGCACCTAACTGAAAATGGATTCCATTATGTCCCCCCCCCTCCCCAACATATTCTACCCCTCCATGTCCAACGTTTGAAGTTGAACCGAGAAAAAAAATCACTAAAGCAAGCAAAATAAAAAAAACTTCCCCAAAATAGGAATTCTTGGTAATTTATTCAAATTCTTGGTGATATATTGAATTCAAATTTGGCACCAAATGTAGCACCATTTTGCATCTAGCCTATCTCACGATCAAACATTTCCAAAGGAAAGGAGGATACCCCTCCCCTAACACCCCTCCTCAAAGACGGCGATCAGTGCAATTTACCAGATTACTTAGTGACAAGCCCCCCCCCCCCTCACACCATAAAGGGCCTGCGGAGAACACTGTATAGTATTTCTAATCATCCTATAGTCACAGTGTCCTTTTCATGTGTTCAAAATTTATTAGTTTAAATTCGTATTATTACTCAAAAAATTATGTATGTGAAAAAATAAATGGTGCTCTCTATATTTTAATCTTTGGAATGGTAGCAAAATTCAACCTTAACTTTTCGTTTGTAACCAAACGCCGGACACAATTTGAAGGTACCTCCCAATGTCTATTTAGTTTCCGAAGTTTCCGTAGCTTCGCCTTTGATCACCTCAGATGACCTTCGACCTCCAACAAACCCGGAGGGTTCTTTTCCTCTTAAAGTAACACATCTATACAACAAATACGAAAAGGATCCATTATTTCTGTTTTGAATTATCGTGTTTTTCAAGGTTTTTGGATTTTGACCCCTAATGACCTCAAATGACCTTTGACCTCCACTGAAAACAATAGGGTTCTTCCTTTTAATATGATAGTTATATACCAAGTGTGAAGGTTTTCCATAAATTACTATCTTTATATATCGTGTTAACAGGCAGATTTAAAAATTTTGTATATTCACCCCGGAAACCTCAGATAACTTTTGACCTTAACCAGAATCATTAGGGCTTATCTTTTGACTATGAAGTATTTACATGCCAAGTATGAAAAGCATTCATGCTTTCTACCTAGAGATATCGTGGTTACAAGATGTACGGTTTTTGACCTCTTATTACCTCACATGACTTTTGACCTTTACCAAAAACAATAGGAATATTCCTCTTATTATAATAATTGCATAAGGCAAGTATGAAAATTATCCACAATTACTATCTTCAGAAATCGTGTTTACAATTAAGCCACACGTTACAAACACACATACATACACACCTATGCACGCAATCGCCAGCGTGATTGCGTAGATTCCTTTTGACTTCGGCAAAGGGATAAAAAATGTTCATTTCATACTTTGCTACAATTCTCTGAGAAGGAGTAATGGATAGACCTCCTAGAGATCAACTATCCACTTACATGGTATTCTATTTCCAATCCTTAAAACAAGTATCCATGTTGTTGATATTGTGTATGCATATGACTATGGAAATAAAGAAGTACTCCTTCATTTTGTGAACAAACCAACTCAAGCCAGGACCAAACAGAGACCACCCGAAACCGAAGTCGGGTTTGGGTGGTCTTAGTGATACCGGACCACAGATGGGTAGTCTCGGGTGGTCTAGTCGTTCTGGACAAAACCGAGAAAACTAGGAAAACCCGACTATTCAAATTTTGTAGATTATACGACTTATTTCAAGGCAAAGAATAACATCCCGGCGTAACAAATACCAATACCAGTGGTTTTAGCATAGAGCTACATAACAGACAGCTCCAGTTCTAGTCTCCTTAGTGTGTCAGAATAAGCTGTGTAATACACGTCATGTCTTGACATCACGCGAGTTTATTTTAGACGGCAAACAATGAATAAGGTACGTGACTTTGAAACGCGTAGCACGTGCACGACGTAGTCTCCGCACACACATACACACGCATACACAAAACCACCATCAAAAGCTGTCAGTATCGGATGGTGTATATTGGTGCGTGCTTATCTCTGCCGAGTGTGCACTTTCTGTTCTGTGAAAATGCTTTTTAAAGGATAGATACCAAACTCGTATGGGCATTTGTAAAACATGGACAGAGTCAAACAGAGCCAAACAGAGCCAAACAGAGCCAAACAGAGCCAAACAGAGCCAAACAGAGCCAAAGGTAAAATACTGTATGTATTCCCCTTGAATTAGCTGTGTGCTACCTTAAGGTCTATAGGCCGGTTCACATGACATTGTCACTTTCTCTCTGTCCATTCTTTACCTTTTTATTTGCATATTATATTGATCCCATGACAACTTGGTTCAGGTTTTTGAGGGCTGGTCTCGGGTAGACAGACACAAGAGGTCGTTCGTTCTGGGCGGTTTAGCTTCCCCAACACCTATGCCCGTTCCGGTTGTCTCTGTTATGTCTAGTCAGGTTTTTCCCTTATCCTTCGATGTCAGGTAGTCAGGGTGACCCTGCGCAAGGGTGCGTTTTACATTTGTTTGGTCTTTTCACTTCAGCAGTGAGTAAACGTGTTTACATTTGGTCTTATTACTTAAGACAAGGTTAAGGGAAAAGACCAAATGTAAATACGCTCCCTCGCGGCAGGGTGACACTGACTAGGACCTACCTGACGTCGAGGGACAAGTAAAGAAAAAAACAAAAAAAAAAAACAAATGTAATTAGGAGGGAAACCCTGACCAGACCGGTGATGGGTGGCCTGGACATCAAAAACCATACCAACGGACACCTTCAGTATGAGGGTTCAACGTAGAGATGATGTAAAAAAGAGGTTCAAGGGTGACTTCTACACTCTTCATAATGTAATAGTGTAGAGATTGCCCTTAAACCCCTTACATAGAAAACAAACAAACAAACAAACAAACAAAAAAAAATAACCTGTGTCAAGCTGTGCCTGTATACATGCAGGATCACGCGTGAAAAACAAATCAGATTTGTTCTTGAGTGGCAAACCTGGGTATTTGGAACCCTCGGAATACAGGTTTGATACAGGTTGACACACCTTTTTATGCCTTCAATTTGAAGCCATAGGTTTTTTTCCGCTCAGAATTCTTTGTTAACACTGGTTTTAATTGTCCACACTTTGTGCGAGTCAAACCTGTGAAAGCCTTTGGCAAACCTGCGTTAAAGCTTGGTAACTGTAGTTAGAGATTGGGAGTGGGGAAGTATGTGGTAAAATTTTTAATTAGATGGGTTTTGAAACCAGAAAATTCATTATGAGGAACAAGTGACGTATCAACGATAGTAGGGAAGAAACCTACAGCCTTTGTCACCAAGTGCATGGGCTGCCCACCTGTGAAGGGATATAAGAAGAAGGGAATACGCCCTCCCCCTTGAGAAAGTTTTGTTCATGTGAGGGTTCAGACGCAAGATGGTGCTATCTTTGCAAAGTTTTAAAACTGACTATATGTTGGCAAATTCCCATTCTCATTCATATTTTCGGGATAAATCTAAGGGAAGAGGTGTTACCCCTTCAGAGGTCTTCCCTTGAGAAAAAGCTTACTGTAAGGTGGTTTTGTTGCAAAGTGTCCCTACATTTGGCAACGCTTTGGCTCACCGTTTTCAGGACACCTAAACATTTTCTTTTCAAGTTCCGTTACTGAGATGCGGGCTCAAAATGGTGTTTGTTTAGTTTCCGAAGTATTGTCATGCATTAGAAATTACATTTTTGTAACTAAGGAGAATCCAGCAGACTAACATAAAATTACGCAAAGTAGGTTTCAAATAATGATAACATTAGCAGCAGGAACCTAGACCTACACATATGTAAGATGCTCGAATAATCAAGTTATCAAACGTTATTTCAAAGTTTAAGGTTCGAGCTCGACTATAAAATTTGCAGTATTCCTCACATTGCAATAAATAAGCAACACTGTCTAATGATTGAGAAAGAGTGTATGGTTGACGGTGAGGATGGAAAACTGAAAGGGTTTCAAGGTTCTACACAGTCTACTAAATGACCTTTGGACCTAAATTCCATGTAAGAGTGTTCCAACGAACGTCACATTGATAAATGGAGATTACTTTAGCTTCGCCTTACTCGAGTTGACGCCCAGAAAAGTCACATCTAAAAGATGTTGGGGGAATTTGCAGGAATTTTTCCTCAACCTCTCCTTTGAGTACCAAGGAGGGCCGGGGGGGGGGCGCGTTCTGTACCTCGCCAGTATATGGTATTGGGTGTTGCTTAAGGGGAGATCCCATAAGAGTTTATTCGATACTCAAGGGTACCTAAATGTAAGCTTAGAAACAGTTCAAAGTGAAATTACCTTCAAGTATTCAGGTATTTGTGAAAATGGGAATCTTTTCGGAGGGGGTGGGGTGTCAAAATCCCTACCTCCCTTGCTTACGCGCCTGAAGTGGTGAACATTTCTTATTTTGGAGGGGGAATCTATCGAAAATGGTGACGGATGAAGTGAGAACCTTCCCGATGTGAAACCTTCATGTGTATGCATGCGAAATGGTGCTATCCTATGCCAAGGCGTTGTTAGGGCTCCCTGCTTGTACAAAGCTTTGAACAGACTATTTCCTGACAAATACTTTCTTTGGCTGTAGCAGGTCGTCCCTCCAAGGCTAGAACCTGGGCGGACCACTACCTCATAACATCATTGTGCCTCACTCTACGGTCTACCTGTTCAATTGATCAAATTCTCAGTTTATACAGATACAGATATAACCAGACACCTGGCACCTACTGCGATCCCACTTTTGTCCGATAACATACTTTTTGTCGGTGAAATGGTAAATTTGCAGCAGTCTCGTTTCACGAACAGTGTACTCGCCCCCCCCCCCCCCACGAGCGTATCTGGGGCAGGGCTGTGCATAAGTGGGGACTGGGCATTTGCCACTGGCTAGTAAATCCCCAAAACACTCGCCCACCTTACTGGCTACCTAAAACCTGTGAAACAGTCGCCAGCTCAGCCGAAGCCGACATTAGCCACAGTATCTCTGTATCTCATGTTGCATAATCAGTTCATCTATCACAATGAGTTGAAATAAAATTCACTGTTGACATGATGGCTCATGGGAGATGAAGTGATTCATCGGAAAGTCTGAAATTATATCCGTACTCACTATTCTTATTATTCGAGAAAAGGTTTTAGTGCTGAGAACTGAGTCTCTAATAATTATTCTCACGCGAACAAAAGCCCAAAACATTACTCACCATCGGTCACTGAATCAAATACAGTGGTCGCGCGGACTGACAAAATGGTCGCCAATGCGACCATTTTGGTGGTTTTGCACAGCCCTGATCTGGGGTGTGATGGAACCGTGTCCTTGGTGATAAATGAGAAGTCCCTAAAAAGGAATAAATGCGCCAAGGGTGCACGTACGGGTTGCTTGCGGGCCGCACCATGGTCAAACTTGAAAGCTAAAAGTTTATAAAATTTGCTTGGAATTAAAGGGTGTTATAGTAATAATCAAAACAAATAAATTTTCATCATGCAGTAACAAATACGGAAAAGTACAGTCAATGTATGCGCTTAAAGACTGCACGGTAAAGTGTGAAGCGTGCGAAAAGTTTTGTAGTAACGGATAAATTGTGATAACAATGTCTGTAGCAAGTCAACTGGTCATTTATCAACTCCATCCCATAGCTCTACGCTGCAGATTTGAAACTTTAATACTCTAATATTTAAATTTTTCGTAAAACGTTTCCCCGTACGAATTTGTAACAAGAGAACGGCACTGTTTCACCGTTTCAGACAATCGGTTTACCGACTGTGCCTCATCCCCACCCCAAGTTCTTAGCCAGACAAGGTACTGAAGGGGGGAGGGCTTCCAGAGGGACAAAATATTTTTTCATGGGGGTGTGCATAAAATGTGTTGATGTAATGGTAACTTGACATTTTCTTGGGAAATTTCTCTTGGGTACTTTTTCCACACCGCTCCCTTGACACTAAAACAACAACAAAAGAGACACAATGGTGTCGGGGAAGAGCGCGAATTTATGAAGTCGTAGGAGAAATTTACATTATAATGGCTCAAAATCCGAAGTATCTGCTACAGGAATATGAGAGAAGGCCGGCACTGACAGAAATTTGTAGTGCAGTAGTCAGAACATGGAGCTACTACTACGTTGTAGCTCAATGGTCAAATATTCAGCCAGTCTACAACGGGAATTCGCACGCCAGGTCCTCCAGTTGGTGATGTTGAGTTGAGTTGTTCCTTGGGGACGTAGCTCTCTTAGGGGGCAGAACTCCTTCGGGAGTATTGTTTGGTTTTCGTCCCTTGGTTCTTCGCCAGAGAGCCGAGGGGACTTTTGAAAAATCTCCATGGTCAAACATTCCAATTGTAGCCGTCCGAGTTTTCAAGTTTCTTCAATGTGATCAAAATTGAGAGGGTGGGATGATAGGGGTCAAAAATTTGTAGTGCAGTAGTCAGAAATTCTGCAGTCAAGCATACCAATTGTAGCCATCCAAGTTTGCAGGTTCCATCAATGTGATCAAAATTGGGAAGAATGGTAAGAGGTCAGACAGCGCACACCCTTGTGTGTCTCAGTCACCGATTTTTTAACCTTGTCTCTCGTTCGTCGGTCTGTCTACATTTGACGGTCCATCCACATTGCTATCAATGTGTTCGTTGACAAATTGGGATTCCTGTTACTTAGAAACTGCCCTCAAAGAATTCGAAATTGATTAAATTTTACGTACTTTTCACCTCCGAACACATGAATAATAAAATCATCATTTCAAACAATCATGTTTCTATAGTAATGTAAGACGAATTTCTTGATCATTTTAAACACCATGCACAGCCCTCTCTTTAACTATATCGACGCATTCAAGCCGAAATGAGGGCGTTGTTGGTTGACCTGTAGATTCATTTTGTTTGAGACGTGTTCAATCCAGTATTCAGGTATTACAATTAGTAACGTTCAGTTTCGGTTAAAATGCCAGGTTGCAGAACCTTATGAAAATAACGGATTTAAAAACATGAGTGAAGACATAATTTTAAACTAAGAAGTTTCAAAAACTTGTCATAACTCTGGTCATAGGTGTATAATATGGGTAATTTGAGGGATCGGCATCCCCTCGGGGAAAACTGATATTGGTTTTAGGGCAAAAGTTTCGTTTTTTCAGGAGAAATGTATGTCACATTTGGGAAAAATTTTCAGGGAAAAACCATCCGGTCTGTACAAGTGAAAATTGGTGTGAAATGTATTCGTATCCGGTTCGTCTCTAGATCCCTAAAGTTGTGAAAGGTATTAAATGACAAACCTCAGCGAACGAGGATTTTGAAGGTAATGAAACTGTAGGGGGTTAGGAATGAAAGTCAGAGGGATATGTAACACTCATAAAGTTAGGTTAGCACTCATGTTAATTTACCGCGAGTGTAAAAGCGAATTCCTACCAATCAATAGAAAAAAATCGCATGGGTTTGAGACGATTTCGGTACCGGTATGTCGTCGAGTCCTTGCTTTGAAACGTGTTTAATTTTATACGGTCTAGGGCGTACGGAAATACATTCTCCAAGGAGAGGGGGAAGTGTCTTTCCTAAATATTTCCCCTATTAGCAAACCCCTAAATATTTCCCTTATTGACAAACCATCGTGACATGAGTTCTGCCGAGATCCACTTTTTGAGGGAGGGGGATCCCTCCACAAACTCCCGCCTCATACGCCTATTTTAAGACGCATGGTGTTGTCGTTGATCCTGAGGGGGATAGGCGGATATATTCCCCATGGAACTGTATGGGGGTACTGCGCAGTGTGCACTATATCCCTCCCCCCTCCCCATGAAATCAACCCGGCAGATTCGCAAATCATGTAAAAAGGGAAAGTTTGTTATTGAGAAAACCTCTAAACAGAATAGAAATATTAACAGATCTGACAGTTGTCATAGCATCACGTTGCAAAGCCTAAAAGGGGCCATCTTCGGTGACCTCGGGCGTTTTTTGGCCAAATTTTCTTTTCACGCTCCGCCTAGAAAGTACCATAGGATCCCACTGTGTGGTCAGTGCCACTGACTATATCCCCGATTTTCAAAGACGGATCGCCCCCATTGGTGTTGTAGATCTTGTTTCTAGTAGTTGTTGGTACCTGAGGGTGTACTGAACAGTTATACGTACCACTATCTGGGCTGCAAATATCAAACAGCGATCTCGAAGACTGCAGCAGCAGTAGGATTCAGTATCATAGTCTGACTTTCTCTTCATTTTGGTCTGTGACAGGCTTCCACGGAAAAGGAACTGTAAAAAAGTAATTCATAATATATGACACTATACGCCTACTCTATTGCTTATTAGATCCTTACTCTATTGCTTATTAGACCCTTCACGGTTACGTCACTGGTTAGGTACTGGTTGGCATAGAGCATGTGCTAAAACACAGGCGCGTTAACGCTTGCGCGACTACACGCAGAAAGTAGACCAATTAGAATCTACTTTTCATTGAGACGACAATTTAAACGCGCCTTATCAGCTTGTTTGCTAACAAGCCGTGGCGTCATGCGTTTGTAAACATGAATGAGCCTAAAGCTGATATCACCTCAAAGCACTGATCTGAATATCAGTATTAAGATCAGTGATTCGAAAGCGTTGGAATCGCCGGCTCCAAGTTACTGTACTTTTTGCCGGATCCATTTTCACCGGATTGACCTATTTTCGCATTGCCGTTGACGTGCCAATGTGAACAGCATTTCACTTTGTATTTTGCGGGATATTTTTGTCGTTACCGTACAAGTGTGAAAGTACCTTAAGAGTCCTTCAAGAAAAGTTATAGAATAGGCATCGGAACGGTTTCCGATGCACTGTCAAGGAGGCCTAATAAAAGTGTGTAATGATAACTAATTTGGCTGTAATAAATTCAAAATGTGCAGTAATAAAAATGTGTGTCATATACCAATTGTAACTTAAAGGACAGTTCCCGTCTTCCCAGACAGTTTCAATTCTCCCAACTATGCACCTTGTAGCTCCTCCCATAACTGTATAATGCTCCTCCTTGTGCAGACACAACCTATTTTATTGCTTAAGGCCATGTCTCGATTAGCATACAAGGCTATCATGTGTAATACAAGCACTCTCTCTGCATTGTATGAAATGACAGTGTTTTTAACTTTGCTGTCAAATTAAAGAGCAGCCACCAACTGAGAATTTTGATACCCCCACACTAAAAATATACTTTGGGATGACGATTTTATGTCTTTAAAAACTTCAAAATCAGTAACTGGGGTGATTCATCATGTAGCTGAACTCGGGCTCAAACTCTGCTTACGTAGCAGGCTACACGGCATATTGTTTGTTCAGTCATTTCCCTAAACTTGAAGTGCTTGAAAAAAAACAAAGTCAGTTTATGTAGGGCTTTTACAACAGCTAAGTCTAACAAAATTCTAATAAAGACGCCACGTGTTGTGTTAACGTGTGTAAATTGACAAAAAGGGAGTACCCCGAATATCTTTTTACATCACAAATTCGAGCACTAGTTATCGGTTAACTTTTCTGCATGAAGGGTCATCAAGTAAATAAGAAAAAAATCTTATGTGGGTTGAAAGGTCTACAAATCCTCTCGTTAAACCCTCTTCCAAAGACGGCGAACTGGAAGGACGTTTGACAACCCCCTCCCAGCTGAAAAAAGCTTCCTTGTACGCCTATATATGCTTGCAGGTAATATTATTTCTATGACATCAGAAATCAAGTTAGACATCCAATCCGACATACACATAAACTACATGCAATGCAATAACAATGCTCAAACAACCGTTGTTTAAGTTCTAAATAGAATTTGCTCTATAAGTTTTATTTACTCTTTCAAATTACAAGCTCAACGAGGACTGAATAAAACCTTCGGCAAAATGTTTGTATTATCCAGCTCACTCATTTTAAACTTGATTTGTTACTCACTGGTTATGTGAGTTGCACATTTAAAAGAGGGGTTCAAGCAAACATTTACTTTTCATATGTGAAAGAGGAACTAAATCTATGTATTTTGGTGAAACTTTCATTCAAATCGGACATGTATTA
>WURT03083046.1:0-12988 GCA_009936505.3 Holothuria glaberrima | reverse complement strand
GTCATTATGTACATAGCTAAGGTTTGACTCCGCCTCTCGATGACGTTATCTTAATATTCATACAATTTATCTTTTTGTGATATCGTCATTTTTGGAATGCCGTAAATGAGATTCGATAGAAAGTTGGCAGGCTATTGTACCGTACTTATGTTTAGTAAGTGTTACATAATAAAAATAATAAAACATAGCTATAGAGGGCGGAGAGACATGAGCGAAATAAAGTAGGATTTTCTTTTTGACCGATGCATGAAACGCACGCACAATAGCCTGCTCTTAGCACTGACACATTTTCAATTATCTACCAAATTAAAGGTTCTTCTGCCATTATCATTTTGAATTAAGAATCTTCCTAAAGGTAGTGAAAAGAGGAAATAAACTTTCTTATTTATGCATTGGATAATCGGTTTCAAGTGGTGTTGAAGAAAAACCAAACTGCAGGTGAGATACCGCGAAATTCACGGTTAACGAAAGACTGGTGACAGCAAAAAATAAGATATACCGATGATTCGATGATTCGTTGATAAAGTCATCTCACCCCTCTCCCGTACAGAGCTTGTGTAGGCCGCTAAATTTTGGGATCATTTTCAAATTCTGTAGTAGCCTGGGATATGCGCAGCTAAAACCCTGTGCCAGTGGCGCTGTCCATAGGTAGTAAATCTTATCTTTCTCTCTGTTTCCCTGTTGAGCAAATTTATCTTATTTTTTATTGCTCATATCGCTACTTTATTGGTGTGTTGGTTGGGGCAAATTTTGTATGGAAAATGAGATGAAACAATACAAAATTGCCTTAAAAGTGCGAGCTTTTCTAGGCGCTTTGCACGCAGCCATCACAAGTATACGTTTTCCATTATCACTTCGTGTGTAGGACAGCGTGAGTGAAATTGTTTCGAAGCCGCAAGGAGCCGTTACCATCACCCATCCTTTTCAACACCGCCATGGCCTCTGACTCATATAGACCGGTGCAAAAGATGGCATGTCCGTGTATCCAGCACAATATTCCCCTAGAAAAAGTGTCCGGTCAACGATATCCTGGGATAAAAATGTCCCCCGCACCCATTTTGCCTGGGAGAAAAAGTCCTTGACATTTGTGCATCAAGAATTCTCAGGATCAACTGTCCCCACAGTGCAGACACTTTTAACACCCGAAATTAGTCAGCCAGAGTAAGAAATTAAAAATAATTAAAAACCGTGTAAAGGTATAATAAAAAATTGTAAAATTGTGATTTTTGTGGT
This sequence comes from Holothuria glaberrima, assembly GCA_009936505.3. Taxonomy (NCBI): domain Eukaryota; kingdom Metazoa; phylum Echinodermata; class Holothuroidea; order Aspidochirotida; family Holothuriidae; genus Holothuria; species Holothuria glaberrima. Next base: position 11,755 of record WURT03083046.1, on the reverse strand, counting down.
CTGTTTAGTACCCGTGCAATGTCATTTGAAAAATGTATCATTCTAACGATTTCCCACAATTTCGTGAATACCCTAGATTCAGGAGGCTTACCCCATGGACACCAACCAGGGCTTTTCAATCTGGACCCCACCAGAGGCCCAACGAGAGCCCTGGACCCCACTCCGTCAGGGGGTGGGGGATTCCCGCTCCCATGGCACCTTCGGCGTTGATTTGTCATTTCAACCTGAGTTCTTCCCTCCTGACCTCTCTTGACGAAATACTGGCCGTACACGCCTGTACAGTGCCACGTGACCCACGTGTATACGGGTCTGAAAATGTTGCGAATGGTTCAGGTTTGGCCGCTCTGCATGATATGGGCCGGAAGCATCACTTACGTACACATCCACAGTTATATTTTAGTATGAATTATACGTTCGGTGAGGGCTATCCTAACCTATTAAAGCTGCGGTACTGGCGGTATTATGCACCACGTACAAATGTTCTTTTTTTAAGTCAGCGCTTCACGATCTGAAAGCGTGCATGGACCATGCACAGCATTTCAACAGTAATTTTTATATGAGACCTCTGGTATACGTGTCCAGGACATGTCTGTGGTACGTACTTTCGTACACCCTAACACAGGTAGTGTTCATAATGCAAGACCTGCACACGGTGGGGTGGGGTGGGGGGGGGCTGTGACACCTAGCCCTGCTTCCACCACCACTGGTCAGGTTCAGGTTTGGGGTGGATAATAAGGGGTGCCCCATTCATTTTTTATATAAATTTTGGCTCTCAGAAGTGGGCTCAGATGCTAAATGACGTATTTTTTTCCATTTTTACAATAATTTTCATGCACATAAGAAACGATATTATCTCCCCATGTTTTTTCTTTCTTTATCTGTTTGACACTAATAGGGTGCGGCGCGCTGTAAAAGTGCAGAATATTCCCCCCATATCCCAGGATAGAAACTTAATACAAAATGTCCCCATGAACAACATACACTGCAGGGATGTGTAATGGGTGGAATGTCCGCCTGGATACAGGGCCTCGCCTGATAAATGTGGTTAAAAGAATGCATTGTATGTGATTTGTAATATTTTAGCGTGCCTTAAAATTATGATTATGACAAATATATATCCTGCATTTCTTCAGCAATAGGCGAAGTGTGCAGCCTAATGCTGGTATTATTAAAGAAAATTTCAAGCAAGTGTTTATGCTCTCTAAGAAGGATTCACCATTACTTTATCATCCCGTGGTGGGGTGCTTAATTGGCAAACTTCGCTCCAAAAATAAGGCACCGCCGGTATTAAACGGACATTAGTCTATGACTCATGTTATTTCAGTTTCAGTTTATTTCCTTTCTTCTCAAGACAAAATTTATGGATTGTTTAATATATACAGTGATCAGACAAATATAACACAATAAAACATAACAACATATTAACTTAATAATATAACGGTAGTTAACTGAGCAAATTAATAATGAGATCATATCAAAGTAAGTACTAACAGAACTGTGGGTGTGAGAAGGGAGAGGGACCAGAAGTAAGTTGAGAAACTTTTTTAGTTATGATCCTCACATAACAGTGGGTGTGTGCGTTAAAAAGGCAAGAAATATCGCAATCTGAATAGTTTTCGATCATAGAAGATAAATCGATATGGGAGCTGCAGGCCCTTTTGAATGGAGATGTACGGAGGACTCAAGGCCGCAGTAGTCCCAAGAATTAAAATATATGGTGAAACGATAACTGTGGAACATATTTGCCATGTGCTATAACAAGTTCACATAAATAAATGCGCATGCGAAGCTCGCTGCATAAATGCAGTTTTGAGATCATTTTGTGCAAGTTAAGCCTCACGACCAATAGCTGCCCTAGGGTCTTCAGTCAGAGGGAGAGAGAATGGTCTGTAGGGGTGCTTTGAAGTAGGTAGATACATTATGCCTCAATACGGTTAAAACCTAAAAAGGGCGCCGAAAGGCGATTTGAGTCCGTCAAGGGGGGGGGGGGCAAACGACCCCCTGACATTATGGACGCTCCGCCACTGCCCGTGACTGACCGAAATTGACACTGGGTCCTGATCGTATCGACACGATATGAAACGGTGTGTTTGTGGTTAAGTTTGTTTAATAGCCAGAATCTCATAAAGTTGGGACACACGGGGGGGGGGGGTACGTTTGCGGGGCAGATGCCCACCTTCGGATCCCCTTTGTATAAGAGAACCGATGAAAGGCATGTGCGTTTGTTCCAAACGACAAAACTGATCACCTTCGTACTTAAATCGGGGGGGGGGGGTGCGCTCACATTACAGATTGTATCATTATAAGAATTCTGTTGTTCACATCAGGGTTGTCATTCATACCGTTTTTTGGAGAAAGACGGAGCATTAAAAAAATAATGAATATCATTCTAAAAGTGATATCACCTATCATTCAGTCTATCCGTTTTGTATTAAAACAAATGACGTATCATTTCCGTCATTCAGTCAATAAGGAAAAAATCGTTTATGAAAGTATTTGCAAATAGCGACTCCGTGTCGTACGACGTACTAAATTTGAGTTTCTGCGTCATTTTTTTGAAATCTAAACGGTCAATTAATGCATGATGAAGTCGCGGAATTTTGCGGTGCCTTATCTTAAGTTACTGATTATTCACATTGGCGAAAGGCCTATGGGCTTGCGCCGTGCTGAGCCGGATCCCCGACCAAAAGTGGGCGCTCGCTACACTGATGCACAGAACAAAGCTATGCTGAGTACATTCAAGGTCTTAAGAAATTGGGATCGCACCTGCAATATTCCTTGCTTCAGGAATGGAAATGAGCATTGAGTTCATTGAACATGTCAGTAATCAAAGTAATAAAATTTTCGTGCAGCCCCACCTCGTGAGCGTGTTTACTATCAATACCGTCTTAAACATATTCGCATTATTCAAAGGTGAGGGTTCTACAATAACGCCGATTGTTCTTGTGCATTGGAGTCATTATGGAGGAGCAGGGCATCGCAGGAATACCAAGGAATCCAGGGGAAGACTTTCCTTCAATTAGCTGATGCATTTTGTTAGGAATTAAAAGTGTGTCATGCAGTGCGAAGTCTCCAGGCAAATTTTGTTATGGGGACGATTTTCAATGCAAAATTTCGGCGAGCTTCTCGCTCATTTATCAAGGTACACACTCCAAATCTTATAACCATTATTAGGGCAATAATACATTATTGTAACCAAAACACTTTTCCGAAAAATGTACAACTCCGACCTCTTCAGGGACCCTGCATCAGTAGAGAAACTTAGAGCAATATAATGTCTTGAGTAGCATATACGGTAACATTTGCAGTATGCATTTGTCGTTACACATTTTCGTAACGATCGAGTGTCATCCCAGAGCCAAAATATCACTAAATTATGATTATTTCTATGCATGTAATTAATTGCAAGATTTGCTAAGATACCTGTATTTTGCATCTAAGCCACCTTACCTAACTAAACAAGAATTTTTCAAGGAAAGGTGTTACCCGGCCCTCCACTTAGTCACCACAGCATTCCCAATTTCAGTCAATCAAAAGTATAAGAATTCACTTAATCGTGAAAGTTTCCTAATATATGGTCAGTTCAGGAAATTGTCAAAGGTAGCACCATTTTGCATCTAAGCTATCTTAAATTTACCAAAATTTCTCAAAAATACACAATTTTTACAGACCTTCTGGCCAGATGTATCTTGGGTGGACTTAAAGCACCATCTTTTATAGTGCCCCCAAATAGCCAACCTCTGGTGGCGCTACTGGACCTCCTGACTGGAGGCCCTTTGGGTCCAGGAGCCGGGGCCCTCAAGCTCATCGCTACGCCGCTGATTATTCATATGGTTCCACAGTCTATAACTAATTCCTCTGCCATCTTAAACACATATTCAGTTACGCTGGGGAAACCTATTGTTCGAAATAACAATCAATGCGGGATTTGGTAATCAATTTTATCAAAAGGTCCAGTAAAAATGTAGGAGATATTTCGTCTCTTATAGTTAGTAGATAGTCCAAGCTGTGATTAAATCCGATGCCTCCTTACCCAAAGGGATCATCTTATGAGGTGGGGAAAGGGGTTCAAGTTATCAACCCAACTTAATTGGGCAGTCAATTTAGAAATTTAAGTCAGTTTTCTAAAAAACTGGGATGAAATTTGAATCAAAATTTGGGCAAATTTATATAAACGTCAAACAAAAACTATACCAACATTTTAACTTTTGGGGCCATTTACTGCAATCTGGGGGCACTATTTCAAAAATTTTCTCCATACGCTACGCGCCAACCCATGGTGGCGCGTAGCGTACCTACACTCCATCTTTTCAACATGTACAAGTCAGCCCCCCTCCCCAATCGAAAATGCCTTCCGAAGACACTGTGACAGTCCTGGTTTACACCATATTTCTCCATTTACTCTGCACATCTTGGAGTGTAGGAAACATGGGGAGCCTGAAACACTGAATAAAATAAGGTTACGTCAGGCGCACCCAGGTGCGGATTAAGGGGGGACAAGGGGTCCTCCCCCCTCGAAGCAAAAACGAAAGAAGGAAAAGAAAAAAAAGGAACATAAAAGCAAAGAGAAAGAAAGAAAAGAGAAAAATTAACAAAATCGTATACACATTTGAAATAGATAGAAAACTTCCGCGGGGGTTGGATAGAGCTTCTAGTTGAAAGAATCTCCTTAAAACTCCATTCAAGTGGTTGACGACGAGAAGCGGGCTGTAGGGTATGACAATAGTTGACTGGATGAGCAATATAATGATAGTCCACAGATCCATGGACGTAAACATTATAATACATGCGACGGGGGTACCACTTGCTCAATTGAACTGTTTTAAGAGGCTGGAACTTTCTGCAATATGGGGGGGGGGGGTAAGGTTCAACTCTCCTTCGAAAGCAACGGGTGTGCACTCAGCAGACTACAAAAGGAGCATCTTTGTCATTGAATTATACATTTGACTAAACTGCTGGTTTATGAAGACGTAGAATGGCCAAGTGATCTCAGAGCTTCAACCACCCCCCAAAAATACTTGTACGCATTAATACGAGATAAAAGTCCAATAATCTTCAAAAACCCAACTGAAAACTATCATCTTCAACATTATACAGGAGAAAGGGAGGGGGTTGCACAACAGGGGATATGAACGGGTGGGGGAGTAAGTATCATAGCCGTACGAGGCGGGGGTAGGGGGCAGACTGCCCCAAAATATCTGAGGTTGAAAATTCGGACAAGAAAGGACAAAAATTCGGGCACAGAACAGGTGAAATTCCGGCAGAAATGAAGTAAAAGTGTAAAGATTGCCCGACTTTTCTGCTGGGTTCCCGAATTTTGATCGAATGCCCGAAAAGTGCGCAAACATTTTCTTGCGCTTCGTGCGCATGTAGTGGTTTGGTGGTCTGCTTTATGTACTTGAACTGCAAAGAAATTCGGGCAACTTTTTTGAGATTTGGGCAAAAAATTTCATGCCCCTAAATTAGAAGAGTCCCGTAAGCCTATGGTAAAAATAGCCCACAGAAATTAAAATAAGGGAAAATGACGCAATAAGCCTAATACCTACTTTAATTTCTATGGTATAACCAAAGGGGAGATTACTAAATCATATTTCAGAAAGTTTATAGTCTCACTAGAAGAAAATAAAATCCTGAAGTATGGCGGCATCCTGACGCACCAGTATTCATTAATAAATCTCACACTTTATATTCTGACAAAGATAAATGACCATCTTGCATATAAGCCATTACATGTAAGTAAATTAATCAAAGGAAAGGAACTTTATAGATGGAGAAGGGGGAGGAAGCTCAGCGAGCTTGACCAAGTTTTTTTGCATACGATATATTCCGTGTTCAGGTGTTTTCTGCTAATGAAAATTTCCCGGTAATGGTTGTAAGGTTATCGGAACCATGAGCGGCGATTTGTTCTCAATATCGGATGGGGATAACCCCATTTTCAAATAATTTACTGTGTGAAAAATCAAAGACAATAGGCGATTTCTCAAGTATTGGGGGATATGCCCCCTGTACCCCGGGATCGCGGCCCATGATCAGAACCAACCAGGAAAATCACATAGCCTACCAGGTGTTTTTTTAAAGTATTAATTTTCCTCGCTTTTGAAGCACCATCGGTTAGCTTGTATCATAACTTCTCCCTAATCTAGAGGTTTACCCTCTGGCATTATTGGCATATGAGGAATAGAGAGTCGGGGAACTATAAAAAATAGATCGTGGAAATAACAAAAGTACTAAAAATTAGGGAAAGGAAAAGAAAAAATGGAAAAAAATTATGGCGAATATTTAAATAATTGATAACCTTTTGCAATGTAAAATGAATTGTTATATTTCAAAAATGTGCTTAAAAATGTTTTTCTTCTTCGTGCCCATGTCTTACAGAGCTGCCTCGTCATTGATACTCACTGCACGCGGACATCTTGGGAAGATTTTTTGTGCAAGGCCCCTGCCGCCCCTACCATTATCCAGGCAATAGGTAGTCGCCCCAAAATTTCCTTTGAAAAATCAGCAATTTTTTTGCAAATCTTCTCCTATTGCATTACAAGCACATCTGAAGACGTTTTGAACATAGCTATTACAAACAATAGGTAAAGCTAGGAGAAATTCTCGTTGAATTTCACAGTTCACGAACAAAAGTATTTTCACATGATCAAAATAGGCCATTCATAAAGTAGATTGACCGACCATACTAACTATGATTTGGGTGATTGCATTTTCCCTTTAATTACGCCCCATAAGCTCCCAGCATGATTATCGACAGTCCTTAGTTGAGTCGAGAAAAGTCGTTACAATGGTCAAATTGTACTATTTGTCGTCTTCGTCAGGCACATCCAGTGTCATTTGAAGACACATACTGCATTTTAATACCCTCAAGTTTGTAAATGCCCTTAGAGATTTCGGCGGATTCGAAAGGGGCAGATGATAGACTATGAGTAAGCTCGCAAGGATCCCGCACCCTAAAAAGTAGAAAAAAAAACGATCTTAGTTCAAATGATTCCAACCCTTGGATAGCTGCTCACGTTGGTGGGTAGTAGAACGCCCTCTGACTATTTACATGGACAGTTTGACAAATGTTGTTAAAAGTTTCTCTCATACCATGCAGCTAGCAACAGATATTTCCTCCGACGAATCATTTCTTAGTTATTACTTTTAGCAAGGAATTGTCACTAGTGACAAATGTCCCCTCGCCCCTTTAAGCTCGTGCGTTGGCCCTGAAATTAGACAAAGGAAAATTCATTTTGACCAATTGTCCTTGCATGTAATATGTGCACATTAAAAGTGCGTAGGTTATATATTTTTGGATTTTCTTTCGGTAACATATTGCTGTTATGATAAAGTGTTTGTATGCTAGAAAGTTTAAGTTTATTTTCTTACTTTCCACACAAGAAGAGTTTGTTCATTATGTTAATAATATATGCGAGTACAGAGAATGTAGGGATGTGTTGAGAAAAAACTTATATCGATATGTCGCGGAATGAAGCCAAATGTCGCGACATCGACATTGGCTTGAAAATGTCGCGATGTGATGTCGTGAAAAAAGAACATCCATTTTTTCAATCTAAATGCACACAAAAGTACAAATTATAGTGTTTTACCGATCATTGAGCTATGTAACTTTGTATTCTACTTTCACTGTTTTAAGAATAAAAAATAATTACAATATTGTAAAGATGTCGCAAATTATGTTCATCGTTATGGACGCCATTTAGTACTAGGCTAATGTTCAGTAGGCTACAGAATAGTTTCAGTTCTAACTTTGTTCAGGCCGTATTACTGTAGGCTACGTGATGTACATAGGCTTCAACTGTAGCCTCATAAATTCGACAATATCGATTATCGCGACATTGAGGTGCCGATATTCGGCGACATATCGACATTTTTGGCTTCAAAACTAGTTCATGCATTTGTTACATCCAGGTTAGGCAATAACAACGGGCTCCTCATTGGTCTGCCACAAAAGGACATCTCCAAACTTCACGGATTCAAAATTCTGCTGCTCGCCTAGTCTTTCTCACATAAAAAAGGGAGCACATCACACCAGCTGTTCGTGACCTTCTTTGGCTACCTGTTAATCACAGGATTACGTAAAAAATTCTCAAACTCACGTTCAAAATTCTTAACCATATGTCGCCAGACTATCTGACTGAACTGATAACTCCTTATACCCCCTCTCGTGTATTGCGTTCATCTTTTTAAGATCTCGTACAAACCCCTTGTCCTAGAACCAGTTCCTACGGTCAAAGGGCTTTTTCAATTGCTGCTCCCAGTCTTTGGGACAATATTCCTAGTCACATTCGGCATTCTACGTCTCTTAATCAGTAGAAAACCCATCTTAAATGTTTCTTGTTGAATATAGCCTTTTCTCAGTAATTGTTTACTTTGTTAATTATTTAATCTTCTTTGTTAAGAACGCTATATAAGAACATGATGATGACGATGACGATGACGATGACGATGACGATGACGATGACGATGACGATGACGATGACGATGACGATGACGACGACGAGGACGAGGACGATGTTGTTGTTGTTGTTGTTGTTGCTGTTGCTGTTGTTGTTGTTATTAATATTATTAATATTATTTATATTATTATGATGATGATGATGATGATGATGATGATGATGATGATGATGATGATGATGATGATGATGATGATTGCGGCGGCGGTGGCGGTGGTGGCGGTGATTATAATTATTGTGGTTGTTGTTGTTGTTGTTGCTGCTGTTGTTGTTGTTGTTATTATTATTATTATTTTTAGTATTATTTTAATAATTATTATTATTATTTGAAATTGGCAATGTCGACACATCCCTAAGAGAATATATAGCAATTTACAGAAAATTAACATATCAAAAGATGGAAGAAGAGGAACCAGAAAAAAGTTTAAACTTTTCTGGCCTTGTCCCTTATATACAAAAACGAAACAAACCAAGAATCTGAAGAAGTGAAGAAAGACAAAATTAGAAAAGAACGAAGGAAGTAAAACAAACTGAGAAGAGAAAAGGTGCGTATTACCTGATTAGTTTTCTTTATATATATTTTTATATATTTTTTATATATTTAATTAGAAATTGGTTTACTATTCAGAAGGAAATGTTTTAACCTGCGTTTGAATACGTTTGAACACTTAAAATTTTGAATTGTTATTATAGTAAAAAATCTACCTACCATGAGAGCAAAAACAGGTTAAAGGAGCTGGGTAGTGGTGAGTACTTTCGAAATGAAAACGTTATTCCAAACGAAATGTTTACCCTCAGTGTGAGGCTAATATTGAAAATATTTATCTTAATACGTTTTAAATTCTCATTTAAAATAATTTTTGCAATGTAATTTAGTGATATCGTTCCTATATGTTCTGTGAGATTTTTGGTTTTCCACTTGCAAGATATTAGTAAGAATATTTGTTTTTTGAATTTCTAGTTCGTTAATTTTTCTTCTGGCACAGACATTTTTGAATCCTTTCCATTTGTAACGGTTCTCATTGATAGCAGTGCTAACGTTAGCCTAACTTAGGCTGGCGTTAGCGCCTAGGTCTACCACGAAAAACAAACTCATTGATCGAAAAAAGAAAACAGTTTAAATTACCTGCAATATTGACAATGTTGTTCATGAACCTCCAGAAGAAGATGAGCGAAATAGGCGTGTGTCTTAATAATCAGAGCCCCAAGGTTCAAAAAGTGCCCTGAAAATGGAGTTAGCTTATTTCGAGAGATCTATTTTTTAGACCAATGGATTTTGGTAGTTTTGACCCTCAGGATTTCGAATCCGGAGGTCTGCTTTTTCGCCGGGATTGCAAAAATATAGATATTGCGCAATAAACATGACGTCATCAAATTTTGTTGAAATTAATGGAAATTGAACATTTTTCTGTTCTAACATATTTAAGAAAAGTTCTTAACTGTCTTTTGATCCAGCATTTATTTCAAAAATATCGAGTAATTGAATTTTTAACATACATTTTCTCATTGACTTGTTTACAAAATGAGAAATTTAAATGCGTTTATCTCAATAGTCAATTTCCGTCTTTTTCATAGCTTCAAATATTAGCTATTTTTTAAATCTGCAAAATTTTATGCTATCTTGCCATTTCAATTGTTTATAGGTACCTTTAGGATGTTGTGACTTCGGAAATATGTGTATGATTCAAAAAAATATTTTTATGTGGCCTATTGGACGAAATATGATGACGTCACCACTTTCGTAGAACACATGTAAAATGAACATTTTTCCCATTTTATACATTTCAATGAACTGCATAATAGTCCTTTCATTTAGCACTATTTTCAAACGATACGACTTCCAAATTTTGAGTTATGTAATTTTTAATTTACTTTTTGTCGTTGACTTATGTACAAAATAGGAAATTCAAATGAGTTTTTCTTAATATGCAATTTCTGTTTCACATCGGTTCAAATTTGCCCTATTTCTCCGATGAATGTGCATACTTTTGCTATTTCTAACGAGTTATGTGTGCATCAGGATATTCTAAATGATAAAAGCATGTGTCTGATTTCAAAAAAATTCTTATGAGGCCTATTGGACAATATTGGAAGTCATCAAATTTCGTTGAAACACAGTTAATTAACATTTTTCTCATTTTACACCTGTCAGTTGAACTTATAACAGTCCATTCATTAAGCTTAATTTCAAAGCGATATAGTATCTAAATACTGAGATATGACACTAAAAAATTTATTATCAGCCATTGACATGTGTACAATACAAGAATTTGAAATGTGATTTTAATTCCTTGCCGAAGGCAGGCAAGGAATCTATGCGATGGTCATGTTGTGTCAGTGTGTGTATGTATGTGTGTGTATGTTATGTGTTTGTGTATGTGACGCCTAGCTTGTAAACACGATACCTCAAGATAGCAGTGACCGACACTTTTCATAATTGGTATATAGATTTGTCATGTTGAGAGAAAGAACCCTTTTGTCTTTGGTGGAGGTAAGAGGTCATCTGAGGTCACCAGAGGTCAAAAACCGAAGAACTTGTAAGCAAGATATCTCGAGTTAGCAATGACCGGCACTTTTCATATTTTGTATGTAGATTTGTCATGTTGAGAGAAAGGACCCTGTTGTTTTCGGTGTAGGTCAAAGGTCATTTGAGGTCGCCGGAGGTTTAACTGCCAAAACCTTGAAAATGGCTTGTTAACACGATATCTCAAGATAGGAATGACCGACACTTTTCATATGTGGTATATAGATTTGTCATGTTAAGAGTAAGAGCCTTATTATTTTTGGTAGAGGTCAGAGGTCATCTGAGATCACCAGAGGTCAAAAACCGAAAACCTCGTAAACACGGTATCTTGAGTTAGCAATGACCGGCACTTTTCATATTTAGTATGTAGTCTTGTCATGTTAAGAGGAAGAATCTTATTGTTTTTGGTGGAGGTCAAAGGTCATTTGAGGTCGCTGGAGGTTAATCTGCGAAAACCTTGAAAATGGAATGTGAACATGATATCTCAAGATAGGAATGGCCGATAATTTTCATATTTGGTATACAGATTTGTCATGTTGAGAGGAAGAACCCTATAGTTTTTGGTGGAGGTCAAAGGTCATTTGAGGTCACCAGAAGTCAAAAGCCGAAAGCCTTGCAAACAAGATATCTCGAGATAGGAAAGATCGACACTTTTCATATTTAATATATTGATTTGTCATGTTGAGAAAAAACCCTATTGTTTTTGGTGGAGGTCAAAGGTTATTTGAGGTCGCCGGAGGTTAAACTGCGAAAACCTTGAAAATGGCTTGTAAAC
>WURT03083035.1:0-12988 GCA_009936505.3 Holothuria glaberrima | reverse complement strand
AGTGACTGAAAGAAATGGGATAACATGGCATTATTGGGAATAAAACATATGCATCATCGAAACCTCAATGCATTTTTACATTCTGGTTAAACAACTATAACTGAAAATGTAATGTACATCATCTCGACTATACAAGCCAACTTCTCTCAACTTGTTTTACAAGAAGTGGGTCAGTGTTCAAGGTCATTAAAGTATGGGAATAAATTCCGATTTGTGAGTAGTAGAAAAGTGATATCACAGGTTATTGTGAAGTTTTTGTTTTTCACTAAAAAGGACTTGAAATAAAAAATTTTACTTCCCAACAAAGGAATTAGCTTAATGTCCATAATATGCATTATAGCAAAGGATTCTTACGGATGTGGCAAATTGGCCAGTTGCGCACTTGATAGCTATCTAGGTCGGTGTAACCAAGAAATGTCACACCTGTCCAATCTCACAAATTTGGATAATTACATCTTAATGTTTCAGTTTATTGGGATAAATTTTGAATGGCATCAATCCATCTGAGAAATAAAAGAATTGTCATCAATTGAATTGTTTGTGAAGGGAAGCAGCTGTCCTCCCATGAAAGTAGATCTTGGTGGAGGAGGAACCCCTGTTGTGACAAAACCACCATACTGGAGGCTTTGCTGGGGTATGTAAACATTCCTATAGGGTCCTCAAAGCACCCATGGTTGCACTAACCAAATTGTCACCCCTGAAATTTTAAAACAAAAGGGATTGACACCTAATAAAAGTTAAGTGAGAATTCCTTTACCAGGAAATAAATGAACCTGAAAGAAAACACCTGCTTGCTAGTTCAAGGGGACTGCTATTCATGTCAAGTGATAAAGAGTTGAGTAATATGAGATAAAGCCATGCTAAAATGATGGGATTTTAATTTCAAATAACCTAACCTACATAAAAAAAACTTAATATATTTTAGTCTGCATTATGTTATTTCTGGAATGCTCTCTCCATTCAAAATAATCTACATGAAATGTTTCAAAATGGGGACACTTTCAACAGCTCAAGAGAAAAGATTTTTGACTTACACTTTTAATGCATGCAATGAGGAGGACCTCCACAGGATGATTCAGGAGTTATAAACTTCTGTTAAAGGAGGTTTTATTTATGTCATATAGTGAACTGTGTCACAGACAGGGCTCTCAGTGGATGACATACAAAACTGATTGACTTTTGGAGGTCAGTGGATGTAAAAATTTTCCAGTATAAAATCTCAAATATGACTCCTACATTATCTGTCCTTGTTTTTACTGACATTGTGGAAAATTCTGTGCAGAATTGTGCATAGGAACTTGGTATCATTTGATTGTGTAATGAAGTTTTTCCTTCATCTGCTACAAGTTTTGATCCAATATATTGCTTCTGAAGATCAGATTAGACTGCACGTCATTTTAGGTTTGAGTGTTTCCGTCACTAGGAATGGTGGGGTAGGAGGGGGAGGGGAGTGTGAATGTACTAGTTATGTGCATGTTGTTACACCCTTCAGAAGTATTGCCACAAGGTCCCACCTAGTTTTTAGTTGATATTCTGATGCTGTGAAATGAGATAGAATGTATACTTACAAAAGTGCAAGTTGGTATATTTACAATGGGCATTTATGCTTTGAGAAATGTGTCCCCTTATTGGGAAATTTTTTTTTGTCTCATACCACTCTTATTAAAGTGGTAGAATTTCATTCCAAATTGGCTTCTACTATAAAACTAGTGCATTGTGTAAACTATACTTGAAAGTCACTGCTGCTGTTTAGCAGTCAAGTAGCAACTCGCTTTTTCTTGGGATTGTGACTTGTAATTTTCAGTACTGTCAAAACATGCACAGAAATCATATTTTTGCATTCTAAAAATCTTTCACCTGAATTGTTTTTAACATTCGTAAAAAACCAGGGCTATTTAAGGCTTAAGATGATTAGTTCTTCCATCATTTTACCACATCAATTTTCCAGCATGAAATATTCAGCATCTCAACTGTAGAAAAGATTTCGTTTAATCCTTCTAGATTTCGTTTAATCCTTCTGCTGCAGTTCGAAGCGCTATTGCAAAGAATGCAAGTTAGGTACAGTATGGGACTCCATTCCAAGTTGAGAACCCTGTAAGCCATGGTTGCAAAAATGTTGGGTTGCCCATGCTTCACACTTTCTACACTGAACTGTTACAAAGTAACTACAGGGCCCCTTATATATGTAACCAGTCATTAATAACTTGTAAGAATAAGTGTTGTGACGCAGTTGGTATCTGGTGGGTGCAAAATTGATATTGTAGGCCTCCATGAAACTTCAGGCCTTATTGCTGGGCCACAACATTGTTAGGGACATTTTAGGAGAAATAAAAGATCAGGGAATTGTGCATCAAAAGCAGATGCAATACTGTAAGATTTGACTGGTGGCAGTTATCAGGTTTAAAAGTCATCTGACAAGTTAAGATCTTTCAGAAAGTCTACAGATTTGAGGATAAGTCATTCATCAGTGAAATTCAAGACATCATTACAAAAACTATTGTTCTACTTTTTTCACAAGTTGGACACTTAAATTTTTCACCTTGAGATAAATTAGAGGGAGGGGGAGGATGAAATAGCTGGGATCTCTCCTTCTGTTTTACAAGTCCAGGGAGGGGGACAATTGGTTGCACATATGTTTTTGTGTTTAAAAAGGTAATGCTGCAGTATTGACGTAAATAGTTGTTACAGAACATAAAAGCCCCCAACTAAACAGTCATCTGTAGAATGCTAACATCTGTGGTATATAGCATATAAACTAAAAGACAGAGTAGTGCAGGAGGGGGGGAGGGGAGTGTACCAAATGTTATGAAATCACCCACCTATCCCCACAAATAATTACTAAAATATACCATAAAATTAGCTCCTGTGTCCTTTAAAATAGCCCTTGTAAACTTACAGTGTTGGGATGCATTTTCCACACACATTTGAAAAGAGTTCCTCTGAAAAAAGTAAAATTTACAGCATGGTGGTATTACATCAGTTATGAAAGCAGCTTCAGTATAAAACCATACCTCAGGATGTTAAAGGAAATTTAAAGCAAATAGTGAAAGCAAACATTACATAAGGCTTGTGAATATAACATAACATATATATAAAATTTATGGAAACTGTGTCTGTAATGCAAGCCCCTAAAATATCTCATCATCCTAGTCTATAGAATTTTGTAAATAGAAGGTAAAAAAGTGAGGAAACATTGCCCATTGGTCATCAATATGAAGCCATGATATCACTGCTTGCTGCAAGTTTACATTTTGTAGGAAGTGAGATGTGTACTTAAGCATCAAATTAAAATTTCTTGAGCCATTTTCTGCTGAGTACATGCTTTTGCCTTCCATACTGTGTGTGATTTTAATGCAGTGTAATCTGATTTGTCAATGCATTGGGCCACATGAAATCATGTTTTGCTGATCTGCACAAGTGGTTATTGACCAGTCAGTTAGTTACTGTAGTTAGATGAGGTTTCATGGCTCAAGTTTCTAACCATTTAGTTTGAGTTGGGCCGGCCACGGCCTTTTTTCCAGTTGTGGCTCACTGGCTTGTTTTCTTTACTCCATTGCTTATGCTGAGCACCAAGCACAATAGCAGAAGGTTCCATTTTTAAAGTCTTTGGTATTAACCAGTCAGACTGAAGCTGCTGCATGCATTTATGTCAATCAAATTGCAGCTGTGTATAGAAATACTTTGGGGCAGATATATGGTCATGGAGGGAGGGGGTGGCATGTCCCCTCTCAACATTTTTCAAAAAATGGTTATTAACATAACAATCAGAGAAGTTGAATACCATTCTTGAGGGAAAAAAGATTTTAAATGGCAAGTTAGACTTTAAAATAAGTTAAAAATTCTCAAAGCTGACATGGACGCTCCAACGTGACCCCTCTGTAAGTCAACAGTTCTCTTGTGTTGATGTCCCCCTCCCCCTCCCCAAATTGGTTGCCTAACTTGCCTTGGCTCCCTGCCTGCCTAGGGTTCCTAAGTATGATTGTGGTAATGCAAAATTCCCTTTAAAAGAAGCAGGCAGGGCATTTCAAAGTCTAAAGCAGTCACGGATGAACTCTATCTTAATGCACTTTGAACTCACCTGAATGTGAAAATGGCAATCTACAGTAATGCAATGGTATTATGTCAGAAAAGTAAAACTTTTGCTATTTTTGTTATGACATGACATCAATTGGGAAAGCAATAATAACATGTCTAAGGAGGCAGGCACTTTACCTGAACATAAAATGACACTGTCTTCATCTTCTTTTCCTGAAAACAAAGTCAATGTGGTGTAAAGATTTTCAGTAAGTTAGTTAGTTAGATGAGGTTTAACGGCTCACTTTGTAACCAATTGGTTTAAGTTGGGCCGGCTACGGCCTTTTTTCCAGTTGTGGCTCACTGGCTTGTTTTCCCAACTCTATTGATTATGCTGAGCACCAAGCACAATGGCAGTCGGTTCCATTCAGTAAGACACAAAAAAGTTGGACCTTTGCTCTTAAGTGTTACCATAGCAAAATTACCTATAAAAAGCAATTTTACTACTCAAACAGCTTTTTAGTACCCCTCCTTGGTGATGGAAGAACCTTCTAATTTTTGCTGATTCAGGCTTTAATCCAAATAGTCGTTGAGGTACTGCTGATCCTGTATTTTCCATAAATGCTGACACAAGATTTGATCGGTATAGTCACTTGCATAATGTATTGTCCATGACCTTTACAATTAGGTCATTTAAGATGGGTCCCTCCTCTTTGTTGTTGTCATTTTAAATGATTGTCAACGAAAGACCTTGTCTTTATGCAAACCATGTTGGCATTATATTATTTTTGCACCCCACATAAAAATGGTTGATGCTCACGAGCTGGTTTTAAGAGGTTCATTACCCCATGCATGGTGCATAGAGGACATGGTAAAAATCAGCCAACCAATGAGACTTCAGACTAAATGGTTTAAAGTAATGCATTGGTATGTCAAGGTCCTTTTTGATTGGCTCATTACTGTCATATTGATGTTTTGTTTGTGATAAATCATTTAACAAAGAAGCATTAAATAGCCCTTGGCACAAACACAAAAGATAAGAACGCTCTCCTTCTGGTCATCCAGTATACACCCTGCTAGCCATTTGTTTTAGTAACCCAGAAGCAAACTGATAAGTCATTCCCCTAAAATTATTTTCAAATTCTACATCTCTTTTATCGTGAAAAGATTGTTCAAATATTTTTATGAATTAATACCTAAGTGTGCAAAGTATGTGACTTCAGTTCTTTGTTAGAGTTTCTTGCAATCATTGTGAAGTGGTTCCAATTTCATTACATGTGTTTATGTTTAGACAAAGTTGCCTTTTATAATTTGAATCAGAGCCTTTCTGACAAATTGAAATTGACCTCTCCTTCCAAAAGTAGTAATAAGTGATGATAAATAATTGAAATTATGTCACAGAATCCATTCAGGGATATTGTGATTATTGTACACGTAGGTAAAGAACTACTTTTGGATTTGAATGATTTGCTAACAGGTCTAAAATACCTCATATATCGGTTGAACCAATCAAATTTGGTCCATTCCTCACTTGAATATCTTCTGTGATGTGTAGCAGAGGTATACCAAGAAGTTATATCTAGTGTGCTGTACCAGTGTTCTCCACTAGCTGTTTTGTCTGGGCATGCCGCCTGGACAAAATCTGAAAAGTGTGCGTCAGCGCGCGGTCTTAATGTTGCCGCCCGCAAAGAAACCTTGGCCGCCCATACAAAAAAATATTATTTTCACTGTTTTTGGTAATGTTTCAATCGTTTAATTCAAATTTAGCACCACATGTACTACCATTTTGCATCTAGCCCACCTCACGTGAGCAAAAATTTTTTGAAAGCAGGGGGACCCCTCCCCTTAGACCCCTCCCTCAGGACGGTGATCAGTATCATCTGCCAGATTAGAGGCAAGTGCCCGGACAAAAATTGGACCTGTGGAGAACACTGTGTACATTTTAAAGTTCATTCTTATTTAATTTAATTCAGGCCTTGAAGGCCATGAAAGGCAGTTGTTTTCCAATGCTAAGTGATCACAAATGTGGGAAAAGCCTATGGCTTACAACTTCACATAAGGTGGCTAACCAACTCAACAATTTAGGTCAAATTTGGTTTCTTTTTGAAAGGCCAGTTCAGATGGGAAAACAATAGATTGCTCTTGGATGAAAAACCCGCCTTACTTTGACCCAGCCAGGTATCAAACCCAGAATCTCCCGGTTGCTAAGCTTCATCGCTTCAAATGCCACTGCTTTTATCCACTCAGCCACAGCATCTCTTATTGAGATGGGTTCTTTGGATTGGTTGGTACAAGCGGTTTTATCATCCCCTAGTTCAAAGGGTTAATCTATTGTCCCAAGAATGTGTCTTTGAAGCAAAGGCTCTTTGAATCAAGAAGTAAAGATTGCGATGGACCAATAGTCTTACTCCTGCCCTACTTCCCCCTTTAATTACTTCTGTTCTCGGATTTTCTTTCATCATTGACTAATAAACACGGGTTTCAAAATCGCTGTAGTAATAGCACATGGTGTCTTGTGACCAACCCCATATGTGACCAATAGTCTCAACTTTCACCCATTTGGGACAAAAAAAGATTTTCCAAGGAGGTCCTCGAACTGCGGGCGGTTCAGTCACAATGTGCTATCTGGACACATGCTGCGTTGGGAATGGGCACCTATCATAATTACATATAAAAATAAAGACTGCACATGTCGTGCTGACTGATGAGGTTGTAATTTTCCTTTGTTGTTCTTCACCAGTTGCTATCCTTTTTACGTGTGATGAAGGTCAGCCTTTGTTCCGGTCAGAAATGATTTACCAAGAGTGTGGGTGACCCCAAATGTTTATCATTACTAATCATACCAACATTGCTTTTGGGAATAATTCCAAAGTATTTTAGGAAAAAAATTTTACAAAGGTTCACGACAAGCATTGAACATTGTTTACATAAAAAGGGAACAATGTTGCAGAGACCTTACTGTGTGCCTAGGGCTGCTTGTATTGTTGCTTTATCTTATCTTATGCATTCAGTCTGTAGATATTTAAATTGTCTCAGCAAACATCCCATAAGGGGATCAATAAGGGATGCTAGGTTGTTATGCACTTTGCAAAAGAAATGGCCTCCTTTCTGAATTCATTAACGCTTTATCCACCCTTGGGTGTTTTGTATATGCAGATAAAGAAAATGTAGGAACAGTATGATTTAAAGTTACAGTTTGTAAAATAAGGGTGAAAATACAGTTGTAATGAAAAAGTAGTATTTGTAAAATAACTATATGCTTCCTTTTTTGATTCCTTGACGTCTTCAGAGGAATCTGTGCGATGATGATGCTATGTCTGTGTATGTGTGTATGTATGTGGTGCTTCGCTTGTAAACACTATCTCAAGAAGGGTTAACTCTAGGGATCTCATACTTGGCATGTAGATACCCTTTATTGAGTAAATGATCCCTACTGTTTTTGGTGGAGGTCAAAGGTCATTTGGGGTCACCAGAGGTTAAATGGTAAATACATTGGAAATTGCTTTTAAACACGGTATCTCAAGAAGGAAAAATGTGAAGGATCTCATACTTACCATGTAGACTGCCCATATTGCATAGATGATCCCAAATGTTTTTGGTGAAGGTCAAAGGTCATTTGGGGTCACCAGAGGTCAAAAGGTCTAAACCTTGTAAACAATATATCTCAAGAAGGGTAACTGTGAGGGATCTCATACTTAGCAGGTATATTTCCCCTATAGAGTAGATGACCCCTATTGGATTGGGTTGAGAACAAAGGTCATTTGGGGTCACCAGAGGTCAAAAGGTCAAATCATTGTAAACATTATATCTCAAGAAAGGTAACCATCAGGGATCTCATACTTAGCATGTAGATTGCCCTTATTAAGATCATGATCCCTACTGGTTTTGGTGGAGGTCAAAGGTCATTGGGGTCAACAGAGGTCAAAAACTCAAATCATTGTAAACATGATATCTCAAGAGGGTTAACTGTAGTGATGGCTGTGGATTGCCCTTATCAAGTAGATGATCCCTGTTGGTTTTGGTGGAGGACAAAGGTCATTTGGGGTCACCAGAGGTCAAAACATCAAATCCTCATAAACACTATATCTCAAGATGGGGTAACTGTAAGGGATCTCATATTTAACATGTCAATTGCCCATATTGAGTAAATGATCCCAATTGGTTTTGGTGGAGGTCAAAGGTCATTTGGGGTCATGAGAGGTCAAAAGGTCAAATTCTAGTAAGCATTATCACTGCAAAAGCATAACTGAGATATCTCATACTCAGCATGTGGATTGCCTTTATTAAGTAGATGATCTCTGTTGACTTTGGTGGAGGTCAAAGCTCATTTGGGGTCACCAAAGGTCAAATGGTAAATACATTGGAAATTGTTTGTAAACAGGATATCTCAAGAAGGATAAATGTGAGGGATCTCATACTTATCACATGGATTGCCCATATTGAGTAGATGATCCCTATTGTTTTGGTGGAGGTCAAAGGTCATTTGGGGTCACCAGAGGTCAAAAGGTTAGAACCTTGTAAACACTATATCTCTAGAAGGGTATCTGTGAGGGATCTGATACTTAGCATGTGGATTGCCCTCATTGAGTAGATTGTCCCTATTATTTCTGGTGGAGGACAAAGGTCATTTGGGGTCACAAAAGGTCAAAATTTGTATACAGGATATTGCATGGAGGATAACTGTGAGAAATCTCATACTTGGCCTGTGGATTGTTCATATATTGTTCATACTTAGCATGTAGATGGTCATATAGGGTATATACATGATCTTTTTTATTTTAAGTGGAGGTAAAAGGTCAAATTTGGTCACAAGATTTCAAAAGGTCAAAACCTTATTTACATGATATCTCAAGTAGGATAACTGTTAGGGTGTCATCATACTTGCCAACTCTCAGGGTTTCACCGTGAGTCTCACAGATTTTGAGGTCGTCTCATGGTCAAATCTCCAAAACTCACGGTAAAAAACTAAGTTGGAGTTGTTGAAAAAAATATTGCTTTATCACAAATATTAGGCTATATGCACGCCGTGATTGCAAACCAAGGTTTAGTTTAGTTAAGTTTAGTGGGAAAAGGATTAGGAAGGATATAAAATCCTCATCAAGGAACCTACATGTATGAACGTTGCTAATAATGACCCTATAATGTTGCTACTATAGCCTACTCCTCAGTCTGAATATCTCAAATCTGTGTGAAAATGATTTTATTATAAGAACAGAGCAGCGCAATTTCAACGTCAGTGGCTAGTGGAATTACCGGCACATTGAGAAAAATTCCAGATTATTTCCCAATGTACATCACTCGAATTCATCCACACGCTTCACCTGGTAATGTGCTTTGTATGACCAGGAAGTTGTTATTTCCAAATAACAACTCCTTGGTATGAGTTTTCGATTTTGTCCATGGAATGTTAATTACTCCTGTTACACGCCAACCCCAAAACCTATACAGATTTCTGGGAACAATCTTTCCTTAAGTCTCTCCTTAAAGGCAGTAGGCAGTCGCCCGAAAATGTGCTTTGAAAAATCTGCAAGTTCTTGCAAATCTCCTCTCACTGCTTTACAAACACCTCTGAAGATGTTTTGAACATAACTGTTACAAACAATAGGTAAAGCAAGGAAAAATTCTTCTCGAACTTTACAATTCACTAACAAAAAATATTGTCACATCACATGATCGAAATAGGCCATTCGCAAACTAGAGTGACGGGGCTTACTAACTCTGATCGGGGTGACTGCATTTTCCTTTTAAAGGCAAAATGCAGTCCCCCTCCCCAATTTGAATGAGTGTGCCCTATCATCTGCCTAGTTCAGGAATTTCTCTTCAATCACTGCATGTGACAAGTTGTTACTCATTTCTTAAATTCATGCAAAAACCTCCTTGGCTTTACCTTCAGTATTCAATGTTTGTATACAGAA
This sequence comes from Holothuria glaberrima, assembly GCA_009936505.3. Lineage (NCBI taxonomy): Eukaryota > Metazoa > Echinodermata > Holothuroidea > Aspidochirotida > Holothuriidae > Holothuria > Holothuria glaberrima. The sequence continues at coordinate 3,059 of WURT03083035.1, read as the reverse complement.
ACATAATGAAAGATACTTGTGAGCAAAATAAGAGGAGAGTTGTAAGATTTAGCAAACTTTTTAAAATGAACTTGAGTGTTAGGCCTGGGTAAGGTGCAAACTTATGCTGTCGTTGGCAAAGCTTTAAACTAATTATATCTTTTTAAATTGTCATTATTTAGTGACATTCTCCCTACTTTTGTAATTGATGTTGCCTCAGGGTGTGATGACACCTATATCCTTTGAGAAATTTTGCTTGTTTTAAGTTTTCTTAGATCAAAAATGATGTTATCTTTGGTAAAGCTTTGGACTGATAACATGTCCGGAAGTTTTAATTATTTACTAATTTTTCGGCTGTGGCATGGTAACTCTGTGACAAAGCCTGGTAAACCGGTGCGGGCTTCTCACCAGCGCTCTTAGCACGCCACTGGGGGGACCCACCGTCGGTTGGCGCGTAGCAGTAGCGTAGCTCTTGCAAGAAAATGTTCGATTAAGATGTTCCCTGATGGGGAAAAATGACACACCTAAGGTTGCATTTAAGCATTCTTTACTTTAAGATTTCATGATTAAGAAAGAAACTGAGATTTGGAGAAGAAAAGTTCAGTTTGATTTTAAAGGAAAATGCAGTCACCACAGTTTGAATAAGAGTATATTTCATGAATGGCTTTGATTAAGAATCATGTTACAATATATTTCTCACCGAGGTACGAAATTCACATATGAAGTAACTCCTTGGATTTCCTTGAATATGCAATATTTGTATTCTAACATTATCATAAAAGATACTTGGAGTGAAATAAAAGGATATTTGCGAGATTTAGCTGTTGTTTCAGAATAAGTTTGCTTCTACTGGTTATGCCCTTTAAATTTAAAGTTCCTTCTCATTGAGAGCTAATCATAGGTTCTTTATTTTTAGTCAGCATATATGCAGGTGTATTGTAGGTGTGTATTTTGTTGGTCAGAAAGGAAAACTTCGCATGAGAATGCTTTCAAGGCGGGTCGGACGTCGGCCCAGGAAAATTTGGAGAATGGAATCCTCATATGCGATTTCCTGGGTTTTGAAATCATAATTTGGACAGTAAAATTTTCAGCATTGTAGTAGTTCTTCTCAAGTACGCTAAATTTCATGGAGGGGGGAATATAGTGTACAGTATCCCCCTCATCCAATTATATGGGGGGTATATCCCCTCATCCTCCTAAGGATCGCTGCCCATGCTTATTTTGTTTGATGTTGTAGTATAAGATCTGTTTAGAGTTACTACACTCTAAAAACACTTTGGTCAAATTGACTGGGTCAACTATGCACCGAACCAAAATTGGTCAGATAGATTGACTAATCTATGGTCAAATTTGACCACTTATTGGCCATATTTTACCAACGATTGGTCAAATTTGACCATAGTTTAGTCATACCATTTGACCAATTTTGGTTCTGTGCATATAGTTGACCCAGTCATTGGTTAATTTGACCAAAGTATAAATATGTACAGAACAAATTGTACATCTCCAGGTTTTAGGTACCGTTCTACAGGGTTTTTTGTGAAAATCTTCAGGTTTTCAAATTTGGAGGTTGGCAGGTCTGTTTCATGTTTGTTGTATGGGTAATTCGTGTTTGTTACAATATATCCAGTACTGCCCATATAACTCAATCCATGTAATATTATTATATGGGAGACCATTTTGCTATTTCTGCCATCTTGGTTGACCTGGATCCTGCAAAATATGTCCAGAAGAATATTTTTGAATATTTTTTACCGATTATTTTCCTTATTTATATTAAATATTGTAATTATACAACTGGCGGCCATTTTGCTTCTTCTGCCATCTTGGTTGAACTGAATTTTGACAAAAATGTTTTGAAAGATACGTGTAATATATTTGGCTCAAAATATGGCCAAATATAAAGAGCAACTGTCACAAATATTTTTTTTTAACCGATTATTTTTCCTATTATTTTACTTTATTGAAATTTTAACATTTGCGGCCATTTTGCTATTTCCGCCATCTTGGTTAACCCTGAATCCTGCAAAACATGTCCAGAGAAATACTTTCGGAATATTTACAATAGAATGTAGGCACAGATTAGGTTTACCTCTGTCAAAAGTATTTCTAATGACTATTTTTCCTATTATTGGTTTCGATGATAAGAGAAATCTATGCATTCATGATGGCGTGTGTGTGTGTATATGTGAGCATAAGTGCCCCTAAGCTGTGTCTGAGTTGCAGCATGTGTGTGTGTGTTTGTGGCACTTTGCTCGTTAACATGGTATCTCTAGAAGGGAAAGTCTGACAGTTCTCAAACTCATTACATAGACGCCCCATATTGAGTGGGAGAACTCTATCATTTTCGGTGGGGGTCGAGGTCATCTGGGGATCACCGGGCTAAAACTCTGGAAACCTTGATAACACAATATCTTGAGGTAGGAAGCTTGGACTGATTTCATACTTAGTACGTAGATGCGTTATAGAAAGGGAAGGAATGCTCTTGTTTTTGGTGGGGGTCAAAGGTCATCTGGGGTCACCTGGGGTCAAAGTTCACACACCTTGTTAACACTATCATGAGTTAGAAAGGTTGGATTGATTCATGTAGATGCGTTATGGTAAGAAGAAGAACCCTATTGTTTTGGTGGGGTCAAAGGTCATCTGGGGTCACCTGGGGTCAAACTCTGAAAACCTTGTTAACACCATATCTTGAGGTAGGAACCTTGGTTTGATTTCATACTTCGTATGTAGATGGGTTATGGTAAGGGAAAGAACCCTATTATTTTTGGTGGAGGTTAAGGGTCATTTGGGGTCACTGGGGGTCAGATGCTGAAAAACTATGATCTTTATCTGGGGTCACCAAAGGTCAAAAAGCAAAAATTTTCAAGAATTTACAAGATCATCATCTGGGGTCTCCAAAGGTCAAAATGGAAAATTTCCTGAGAACGGGGTGTGAAATCTCTGCCTTTTAGCGGAAATCTGCTTTTTTATTTCCTCTCCCAATTTCACTTTCCGCCTTTCAGAAAATTCCGGCAGAAATGGTGCACCTTTCTGCTTTTTGATAGAACGACAGTAGGCCTATCGAAACTAAAGCTTTC
>WURT03083014.1:0-12988 GCA_009936505.3 Holothuria glaberrima | reverse complement strand
TGTGCGATTGCACGCAGAAAGTAGACGAATTGGAATCTACTTTGCATTGTGACGACGGTGTAAGCGCGCCTTACAAACTTTTTTACCGACACGCAGTGACGTCTTTGTTTGTAAACAATGAATGAGTCTATTGACAAATTCACCCCAGGACGTTCAGCAGTCTTAGTAACCATCTGTGTATTGCCGCGATCGGGGCGGAGGGGCTTCTTGAGAACAGTGGCGGATGGCACACTCGAGGTGACTCTATTCAGGATCCCACTGGCGTCAGGCTAGACTGTCCCTGTGTCAACTCGCTGCAGATTCCTGGCTACCACTTGCAGTTTAAAGGTGCGAGGAAGGAGATGTGGCAAATTTTGACAAGCTCGTACATAAAAAGGAAATTGGTGTTTTATCTCCACGGGAGTAATGTCTGTTAGTTGGATGTCGGCATAGCGACATAGTGCCCTCTCTTAGCGACCTTATAATAGGATAAGAAACTAGATGAATCGTTGTTACTCACGCGAAGAGTGCTTGAATAATGCTGTTATGTGGATAGCTGTCATTGCAAGTATAGGCCTTGATATAGTTCGTAGCAGAGGCGGCGCCGGCCTTTGAAAAGTGTCGGGGGGGGGGAGTGGGAGGGGGGACAAAGTTTGACCTCAACCGCATAACAGCTTCATTTCCAACGAACCATGAACGAGTGGGAACCATCCTCGGCATTCCAGCAGCGTAAATTGTGCTCACTCAACTCCCTTTTCCACACAACCACCCAGCCCTTTCTGACGGGACCGGGATCTGTGGTGATTATAGGCTGCATACTCACCAGTCTGCCTTGGTAATTGATGTCATCGGCTGATGGGTCATTCGGTACATGTAAACCTTGCTTCCTGCTGATGCAACCTGTCTCGCAAACTGATTTGTACCACACGTGAACAGGGTATCTCCCAATGCCGCCGACAGAGCTCCTTCGTAATTGTTGGTAGCGTCGATGACGGGTGAGTATATCGCTTCCAGAAGGCCAGTCAAGAGGGGATTATCTATCGTACCAATGATGAAAGCAAATTCTTCCCTCGTAATGAAAGGGCGTGACAGGGGATTTCCTGCTATAGAAAACGTGAAAGATGTCCCTTCGTCCTCGTTCGTGCCAAGGAGAATGTCGATATCACTGTAGCTCCCATTTTGAATCAAAGTAGGGATGTCGCTTGCGAAGAACTGACCAGCGAGTGACGGTACAAAAATTGTCTCACCTGGAAACAATTGATCGATCTGTGAACAATGGAGAAAATGTTTTTTGATAAACTAACAACAGTCTCACCTGTCAGTGCGTCGCAAGCCTGCAACTTCAGTATATGTAGATTCCATAAACGAAACTTCGTAAAAGTTGTCACCGATTTATTGAAAGAGAAACTTCAGTCCTCAGGTAGTAAAAATAATTATTCAATTGCAGCTTGATTGCTGATATTTGCTTCTTTCCCTTTTTTCTGAAAATTCTATTTTATCCCTGAGGTGTTTTAGAGCACAACAAGCTTCTTGTATTGTTACCACAGAAAACGAAGAAAGATTTCATTTCGGCAACTTGTCGAAAGAGTAGTGAACACACTTTTGCAAATTCGTCTGAAATCCATTGAAGAACTTTTGTTTACCAGAGAGTCCCGGAGGAAAACTTCAAAGTGGGAACACACCTCAAGCTAACTTTGTCAGTAACAAAATCCCTTCTGTGAAGCTAAGATAAAAAATGTCACATATCAGTTGAAAATGAAAACTCATCTCATCACACTAGTAGTGGTCTAATTCGCCCGAATAAGAAAGGATCCCCTGTCTCCCAATTAGTCAATTTGCTTCGATATTCAGTAACCAAAGTGCCTTGAAACAGTGGCGTGTGCAGGATTTTACGAGTGGTGGGGCTAAATCGTCTTTCCCGTACTGAGTACCATTTCTATCAAAATTTACCTCTAGATTTAGCGTTCCTCTGATTTCCGCCGACTGGAGCCCCTTTCCCTTGTTGCCCCTCCTGGGCACGCCACTGCCTTGATAAACTTGAGATTAGTGAAACCAGATACAACTTTTTCATATAATCGCGAAATGCGTGTTGTCACGATCAAGTTGACCACCAGCAGAGGCTAAAGTGGGCCTTCAAAAACAGCTACTATTCCTCACACGCTACGAATTCTACAAAATCGTCAGGAATTGATAAATTTTGGGAATCGTGGAATTTTGCAAATTTCTGGTCAAAATGTTAATCCTGTACGTTTCAATTACTGCTGATTCCTGGTCTCCTGGTCAAGACACTGCTTCAAGAATCCAAGATTGAGTTAAGAATACATAGGAATGCCTACGAATCAAATAGAAATCGGTTACTTTACCTAAGAATGTACTACGAATTTGAAGAATCCGATAAGAATTAACTATGATTGTTTAGGTTCGGGAGTTCAGGACCAAAATTTTGAACAGTTCAAAACGAATTCCCGATAGCTCAAGAATTGACTAATTTGACTGAGAATAGGTAGGAATCACTTAAGAACTTCAGGAACTTGTTCCGATTCAACTGGGAATCCTTGAATTTATCAATTCGTGGCGATTCCTAAAACTCGAAGCGTTTGTGGAAAAAGTCTTACCTCTGTTACTAAAAGCAGTAGCTCCTCCACAGTCTTCTCCCTGAGGCACTCCGAGAAGTTGGAATCTCCACATCCTCCCAAGTGCTGGGTGCGCCCAATCACTCCTTGTACTGCTTCTCTTGAGAGGACCGGCGCCCACCCATTCAAAGGAACTCCGCTCTGTGTAAGTGACAACAATTTCAAGAGATTACTCAAGGATGGATTCGCGTTGACGTTCATACGGATAATATGGAATGCTCATAACTCTTGCTTCTGTGGTAGAACACAAGGCCCAATGCATTTATTGTTATGGGATTTACATGCTCTCAGAGCAAATAAGAGAAATTCGGGAAATTGAAATAGGTGCCATTACAGAAATAATTTGCTTTTCGAGGAAACCAAGGAGAATTCTCAGACAAGCCCACAGGACAAGTGTAATCACCAAAGAAGACCGGCGATAACGTGTCTTATTTCTTTCGGAGGCCGGCCGGAGGCTTCATTTCCTTTCCCAGTGACAGTCATTTTATTTCACCACCTAACAATAGTTGCGTGCCACTCAACACTACATAGTTCTCTTAAAAGTCCTCCCAAAACATTTTCCGGTGTCTTTCTTATTGAAAGATGCCTGACAGAGGAATGATTCCTATACGAGGAACAATCATGTCCTGTGACACACCCAAGCCATCACAGTAATGGATATCTTTTTCCATGTACTGCCCATGCCTGATGCTGGAAACTCTTCAAAAGGGTTGTGTGAACTTGGTCTTATTGATGTGAGAGCGGCAGTTCCACCCCAGACAGCAGTTGCTGGATCCGAACTTGGGGTCTTTCCCACATAAGAGTGCAATGCTCTTTCCAATTGGCCACCGAAAGTAAACAATCACCAACGACTTCAGATTAAGATTCTTTGAGAACCGAGGCATAAGATAAGGGATTGGAATTGATAATATTAGGGAACCATCACTCTTTCAAGCACTGAACCACGCTCACAGACGACTCGCACTGATGTATTCTATACATAGACTATGTATTCTGTGTCATCAATTTTTCTTGATGTTTTAAATCGTACCACCGTACCCTTTTTCTACAAGGAGAATACGCTGGCAATGAATATTGAAACAAAATCAACCATTAACGCACATGCTGGGGGAGGGGTCACAGTAAACTGTTAAGAATTCCGGTATGATATTCCCATGTATTTCCACTGTGGAGAGAGAATGAAAATTTAGGACATCCTAGTGTGTCTCGACCAGAGTATCCATTGGAAAGTACCCACGTGGGCCGGTAGGTGGGAGTAAGTATGATTAATGCGTCGTCAGTAGCGAACAGCCAGTCATATTATGTCACCTGTTTTTTCACTATGCTCCATTTTCGATATCAGTTGCTGCAGCGACACATCTGAGGGAATACAAAACCCTTTTTCGGAGCGTATGACCACTACAAGCTATATTACTAATGAAATAGTTGTTCATATCTACCGAGAACTGTAAAGGAAGTAATGATCAATTGAAAACATTAACTAGGACATAGTCTGTAGAGGGCGGATGGTCTGGCAACTTATTGTTAGTTTCGAACTAATGTTTTTGTTCTCTAAAAACGACGGTCACGTGGTATTCAGAGTGCACACACTTCGTGGAGTGTACACGCGTATATGCAATCGTGTACACTTTTAATGACAGAAGCTGATTGCGCCCTGATTGAACAAAATGTTCGTGCAACAATGAGGTTGAATTTAAGTTTTGTCTTCCTTTAAAAACATGTAGTATCCATATAAGACAATAATTTGACAATTAACCAATGTGAAACCAGAAGAAATCTGGATAAGCTCCGAAGTAAACTTACGCACGTATATGCATGTATGCGTACGAAGAGCCTTTGTTAGAATACCAGGCCGGTGGAAGCCAGTTAGCCGCTGAACGGCGCTGATCCAGTTATCAGAATAACCACCGCATTGAAAAAAAATTATACCGTGGCCGTCTAGAACAGTCATCTTTCTATATTCAAGTCCACTCATAGGAATATTCCCAATGTAAAATAGCTGAAAGAAAATTGGGAGGCATTTAGACTTGGGTACTCGTCCAACAGCGTATACGGTATAGACTTGCACGCTGTACAGTGAGTCACCGACCGAACACGGTGGATCAATCCAACCGGGGCTTATGGCGTGATCCAACTTACACTGTCGCCTAAACTGACATGAACTTTTATTCAAGGAACGCAGCTTTCGCTTTCGATTTTTCACCATTCCTGCCACTAAATTACAATGGGCATCTTTTATTAGTAATGGGAATATCTAATTCTAGTTTTTCTTGATTTATGAGTCCTTAACAATCATTGATTGAGAAGTCTGTTAACTTTTTGAGTAAGTTCTGATAAGGCCGATTTTATGATGTTTTGATGTGCATATCATGTAGCCTACTGAGTGTGAAACAGTCAGCAGTAACAATCGATACACTTAGGCCTATACACCTAGAAATGCCCCCCCCAAATAAAACAAAATAAATAAATAATAATTTCACAACCAATTTTAGAGTGAAAGAAGATTCATAAAAAGTGTCCTTCCTGAAAGGAAGGGAGAAGGGAAGGCAAGGGTACTAGGTTACGTACCGGTACAGACATGCGACACTGTATAGTACGGAAGTCAACTAGTGTTTAGTTCGGGTCGAATTAAAGTTGCTGTAGAAGAGGTGCGCGGCCCATATAGACATAAAACACGCGTGACACTTAAAACTCATTGATTAAGTCTCTTGTATGCCTCAAATTCAGGTTGTATTTCTTCTTCGTTGTGGATAAAGTCGCCTTCTAGCATGCGGAACACTGCGACAGGTCAATGCATTCGTCGTATTGTTGTGCAGCCCTAGGGAACTTCGTAGAACTAGCTGTGTACCCTGAATACCACGTGACTACGGAAAACGGACTGCCTCAACATAGAAACACTATCTCTTGTTACAGAACAATAGGTTGCCAGACCATCCGTCTATATAGACTATGACTAGGATAATTTTGTCTGAACTGATGCACAAATGGTAGAACTGGGGAGAAGATACATATATCAGTTTTTCATTTGCTGAAATTGAGAACCTTCGCGAAATGGCGTGCCGTTTAGATCTTTCGAATCTCGAATTCTCATATTCTCATATGGGCCTCATGACCAAATTTTCAATCCCATAGATGCCCTAACTGTGAAATGAAAAGGAAAATAAAATTGTATTTTGCTAAAATGACGTCCCGTTATGTGAGCAAAATTAGTCATAGCGTCGGCATAGCTTCCAAGTTATGACTGCTTTCGGATGAAAGATTGGTCAGATTGCTTTTGGTTTGACTAGTCTGATTCGGATTTCATGTCGTGGAATTCGCCAGAGCAAACCCAGCTTGCCTTGGCTTAGCCTCACTGTATTTACTCAACGTAGAATAGATACATGAACCATTAGTCTTAGTAAACGATTTGGTTTAAACAACCGATCGTAACGATTGTAAGACACTCTGGATAGTGTGGTGCGTTGGCTGGTAAACGAAAATTGCGCGTGTGGTGCGTTGGCTGGTAAACGAAAATTACGCTTTCAACCAACCCACAGCTACCGGTACATTAACCGACATTAGTAGCCCCACAAGGATCATGAATAACTATGGTATCTATTGTTTGCATATCAGATAGAACTCGTTATCTTCTACTATTTGAGTCCGTCTGCGTTGGTCGTCCGTGAGTTTTATTATATGAAATGACATTTCTATAAACACATTCAGCGATGCCAAAAACCTTGTTACAAGAGAAACTCCGGCATAGGTGTAGAATGGCGAGACGTATTATAAGTATTGGATGCAACTTAAAGAGAATATTTCAACACTATAGGAAAACTGAACAATCGTAGAGCAAAATTTCTACTTTCAGAAGCTGAAAACGGTTCGGGAGCATTGGGGTTTTCTCCCTTTAAATATTTAGTTATCAATTTACCAAATAAAGACTGTTTGGCATCACGGTTGAATTTTTGTCAACGATACCTAATGTATATCATTATATTTGGATGAATAAACTTACTTCCATTTTCGCAGTTTTGAACTACTTAACTAATCAGTCGTAAAAGAAAAAAATATGTTTTCCCCCAAAACCAATGAAATTCCAGAATCCGTGACCGTCCGTGGCTTGTCCATTCAGTTATACGCTAACCCTAACCTCGTGATACTAAACTTGTCATTGCAAACGGTGTACTGTACATATGGATACTAAATTAGAGCCGAAATTTCTTCATTCAACTTCTCAGCTATTAAAGAGCAGTTATACTGTAAAGACACGTAAGGAATTTACAGAGAGTGTGTAACTTACTGGGACATCACAAATGTGGCCAGATGCTGAAATGAATTTGATTTGATTGCTACGAGTTCAGGAAGCGATCTAAGGCTCATCTAGGAACCCTGACCGTGCGATCGTAGATGGACACCAGCGAAACTTCGCCTTCTCTTTCCAACTAGTGCCCAGAGGATTACGAGGCAGGCGTACACTATCCCATCCTGCTCCTGGGACCGCCATTTTTAGTCCCCCTCCAACGAACTCGAGTGAGTCTTCCAGTCCCTGGGTCACTTTCCCCAAAGTCTGGGAGGGGTGGTTGTCTGGTCGCCCCAATTGCTGTACAGCCGTGCCGAATCCTAATCTTTGAACCTAATTATTCCATAGATCAACGGACACAAATCCCCATTACGACGAAACGAACACACAAAGCCATCAACAACTGTCTAACAACTTCTGACGAGCCAGATGCCCCGGTGGGAATTCGATCCCGGACCTCTGGATGTAGGGCCACACTCATTACCACTACACCACTACCACCCACAAGTGGACGTTTCAAGAGACTGAAAATCAATATCTTGATAACCCACGAGGCGATTCCAATAGGAGTCCCACTGTTCAGTTTGGTAGTGTTGGACCAATTCTTTTAAGGATCGGTTTTCGTTGTTCGGCTGCGATAAAAATTAATTTTTCTTGAAAAAAATAGATTTCAAAATACACGTACTTCTTAGATACTAACTGATACATTCTGGCTTGAAAGTTTCATCCCGTGGATCGCTCCTTCGGTGAAAAATGGCCTATAACCAAACAAATGTCGCCGACAAACTTTCAGAAATACAACTACAGACTTAATACTACTGCAGGCGCAGTTGTGTTATGCTCGTTTTGTTAAGATGTTAGCCACGTTTCGTTACAATTGTTGAACAATTGATACTTTATAAACCTTTCTGCGTCATCTGATGGTGAAATAACTGTCGAAAACGGTAGTAAAAGAACCAAGATTCTTGTGAGGTTTAATTTAATTTATTTTGTTTCCTCACGAAAAATATATACCATGTGAGAGGGAGTACTCCAAAAAGCCTTCTCGTGGCTTGACAGTGTGGAAGACTCTTAAAAAGAGAAGAAATATTAACAATGATACATTATCCAAACATTTTATACATGAGCATAGTTATAAATAATTATTTCTAAGTGACCTAAACGAAGGTTTGCTTTCAAAATGGTCTGTTGAAGAATTCCAACTTTGAACTGTGCACCATCCTATAGATAACATCCATATCGTAGTACGATTTCTATAGTAATGAGAACTAATGAGACTTGAGACTTTCGGACTAGTGAACCTTCGGTCTAGTGGGTGTTGTTACCTGTAATATCGCCCGCTGGAAGTATTGACGGCTTTCGTCTGATAGGATATGCCAGGATGTAGACGCCGAACCAGCACTCTCTCCGAATAATGTTATCTTTCCCGGATCACCTCCAAAAGCTGTGCATATAAACAAAATAGTCCATTTTAAATATAAAAATTCCACACATGTCCATGTGGACCCTTGTCTTAGAAGCTGTTTTTATAGATAGACTGATCCCCCAACTAAAATCAATTCGGTACATAACGTTTATACGGAACAGAGCTATTACAGAATAAGTCGGTTATAGTCTTCAACGTGTTGAATGCTTGTACTTATTAGCCCATATCTGAGCTGCAGGCAAAGATCTGGGTAAATAATTTATTCCTTTTACATGCTTCGAATAATTGTGCCGTTCCCTTGGTAGGTTAATGACAAGGTCCCATGTCCGTCACACTTGAGCAATCAAGGTTATCTCAATTATAGTGTATGAACTGCTTTTTAAAAAGCTGTCTAAACGTCCAATAGGAATCTATATAGAGATGAGGCTATCAGCATTACAGCTGGAGGTCAACTTGTGGTAGTACATGTAATATGTATTATTTTGTCACGCGCCTTCAGCCTTGGGTAATCGGCATGCTAAGGAAGTGTCTAATATTGCGATCATTTGATGATCCGATTGCGTGCCTTATGAAAATCTCGCAAAGCTGATTGATCCACAACAGGTGTTACATGTGACGTAAATGAAGCTTTGAGCTTATCAAAAGAGTCTCTAAACAGAGTAGTGCATATTCAGTACGTTGCTCTCATCAGATTGAAATGTGGGTAAGTCGCTCTCTCATTGGTTGGAAGTTTTCAAGTGTCTCTTCCCTCACCCTGATTGTTTGGAAGTATTATGGGGTAGTGCTTGCAGTCCTATCGGCCTGCCGGCTGAATTTTGCTTAATGATGAACTCCGGTCAGGCAAGGTTACGTTGAAGCTACATGTACAGCTAATTTTTTACTGGATTGTTTGTGCAGGTTGTGTCTTCAAAACTAATATTCCAAATTGTTTAAAATATCTTAGCTAAAGTTAATATGACAATCAGTCCTGGGAAGAATGAATCGAGGAACAATTGGGACCGTTGTGTTTGTAGTTTTTCGGATGAGCTAACATAATTGTGCACTTTTACCTTCACGTAAATCAGCGGCGTAGCCAGCAATCTATTGCTGGGGGAGAGGGGAAGGATTTCACCCCAGAAGGCAATCCCATACCCGTAGTTTTGTTTTTCAATATATCGTCGGATTTCATTGGGGGAGTGGGCAAAATGTATCACAAAGCAAATTTTGACCCCTCTTCCTACGCCGCTGCCGTAAATTGTTTATATCAGCAAGAAAAGTAGACAGAAAGGGAGAGGTTGGGAAGAGAGACTAACAGGGGGGGGGGGCAGTCGGATCTCGGTATGGCTTATGGCTGCTGGGGTACAGAAGCCATAAATAGAGTGAAGTCTCTTTTTTCATTTGATTATGATGTACTTTACCTTGTATATTTTCATATACCCATCGGAGAGCTTGACGTTGATCCAGTAGTCCAAGATTTGGTGGTATTCCATCGTCTCCTAAATGATACAATTAGTAGCAATAACATATTTTGTTCGTGAATATATATATATATATATATTCAAGAATAATGAAATACAAGACAAGAGCACAGGAGAGGTGAACAACAGATACAAGTGATATTAAAGAGAGGATATTTTTATTGAGGCTACACTAAAGGCCCTCGATTTAAATTTTTGGGGTGACTAACTTGCCACCAAATAAAGAAGGAACAATAACGTAATATTGATAGGAATGCAAAAGTGTTCACGTAAAAGATCCCAAAGCAAGAATCTGCGTTTAGGTGCGACAGAATTATTTGTCCGGTAAAATCGAACTTCTCACAAGGCTTACTATATGGTCCACAGCTGAGTCAGCTGATTGTTGATATAAGCTTTACCAATAGTTTTACACCACGAATCGCTTTTTTGCTGAAGAAATGGGCCAGAAACCAAACTTTCATCGCCGACGAACTTTCAGCTTTTAGGCCCAGTTGGCCTAAAAGTGGCGTCACCAGAAATTTCCCTGCAGCGGGCATGGGGGAGGGTTTGAACATAAGCGGAAAGATCGGATCACTAGCCATATAGTGTAACACTTCGTAACGTTTGTGGGAGGAAAAAAGGGGGTACGACAGGTCAGACCAGAGGGGCGATACCCCTCTCGAACCCTTCTGTATTAGACGAGCAGGACTAGCTATGACTACTATGTGTTTGGTCGTTATTACGTTTCGTTATTGTTGGTAAGCATTTTATACCTCATTTATCAAGCGACCTTTGCCCTTAATGATGAAATAACTGTAGGGAAAACTGCTAAAAATGAAGATAATTTCAACTTTACATTCAAATTTAAAAATTTGCGTTTCCTTAAGATTCACAGCGATTGAACACAAACCTACTCTACTCACATAACGTACTCTCCGTGGCCCAAACGTTTGACTTTCACAAGATGCCGCATTCATAACTTGCTCTGTGCTGTATGCAACAATATTTCCTGAAAATAAAATGGGCGGATCCAGAGGGGTAGTGGTCCCCCCATCCCACACACACCTATTCGAAGAGGAAAAAGAAGACAAATGCTACAAAATAGGAAAATTGTACTTTTTTGATGTATATACTACTGTGTGCATTTGGCTAGATTGGATAAATTGATCGCTGCGAGCATTTTACTTTATTGCACATGATATTCACAGGATATTTGCATTCGGCAGTCAGTTATCGCATTCTACCGAAGCTTACCCACACTGTTGAGTGAATTATGATTTTGCATTATGCGAAATGCGAACATTTATGACTTCTTCACGGTCCACTGTTTTGCGCGTCTGTAAAACCATCCCCAAACAAGGCGCAATCAATAAACAACAGATGGCGCTAGTCCCATTTCCACAACAGATGGCGCTAGTCCCATTTCCAACGTTGCAGTTAAGTTACAACTGATAATGTAGTAACTCGCCAATAATGTATCACTAACCGATTTTGTAGTAAAATTGCCCGATAATGTAGTTACTTTTTAAAACGATAATGTAATACCCCAAAACTGATAATTTAAAAAGTAAACAACCGATAATGTATTACCACCCGATCGATAATGTAGAAACAATTTTTAACCGATAATTGTTTTACCATCTGACCGATAATGTAGCAACATTTTGTTAACAGATAAATACATCACATCACATAAACTGATAATGTAGTAATGTCTCTGTATGTGTTGGGATTGTTAACTGATTAGATCATTTTAACGATATATCCAACACACAGCACGCTATAGAGCGAGGGCACAACCATTGGACAGGGGTCGTGAGTCACCACTTTCACGTGAACACACCAACTGTGTATTAACCTCAATGTCACGTACATATTATGCCATCTAACGCACATGCAGTTTCTACATTAGGCTGGCGTCCCTTATCGTAAGTTCGGCCCGCTAACGCAAAACAGCTAGAGTGAGCTGAGAAGAGGGATTTTCGCATCCTCAAATGATACGTTGATGACAGCCTAATGAATAAACACTTTTGTAGGCATTCAAACAAGCAAATTCAATCTAGTCGTGGGGATATTCTGATAGGGGGATGGATGTGACCAGGACATTTAACGAGATGGCAGCTTACATAAGAAGAGCGAATATCAGGTGTGTAAACGGTAAAAAGGAAAGGAGCAATAACAGTACCCTGAGGAACACCAGTATTAGAAACGATTACATCAGAGTTTACATTGCTAGCTAATCTAACATATTGAGCTGGAGGGTGACTTTCGAACTGTTCCTAGCTTCAACATGTTTTCGGCCAATAGATATGGTTGAATAGTATTAACAGCTTATGAAAAGTCAAAATACTTCATGCGTGCAGAAACATTACAAAATCTGGAACATTCTAAGTGGGAGTTCAATTTATCAATTGAAAACAGCAATGTATCCTCTGTGTTCCTCCCTAACCCCTAAGCAGACTGTACCCAGCCAGCATTACAAGACAGGCCCCAAATGGGGCCGAGTTGGGCCTCTGAGTGGGGCCCACTTGGGCTGCCCAGATGGGGCCCACATGGATTTGTCATTCCAGTCCACGTGGGGCCAAATTGGGCCAAACTGAATGGGGCCCAGGTGGGCTCTGCATGGGACCCAGTTGGGCAAACTGCATGTGGCCCATATGGGGCCCAAACTGGGCCAACTGAGCAGGGCCCAAACGGGGCCTTTCATGGGCCAAAAAGTACTCTGAGAACTGGAAACGGGTCCCATATGGGCCCCATGTGGGCCAACCTGTTGGATGCCATGCACTGCTCACATCATGAAACTATGGTTATGATACTTATACTGAGGCAAACAATTGAGACTTTACATATAGGGTCACAACCACTCAACATGTCCAACCCATGTGGGCCAACCTGCTGGGCCCCATGTGGGTCAACCTGCTGGATGCCATGTGCTGTATACATGTTTCCAACCATGATCATGACATACTTATACTGAGCGCAGTCTTTACAAATTCAACCCTCCAGATCATGTTCAACCCATGGGTGTGCCTTCAACAGAAATTTTGCAAACCGTGTTACGTTACATAGAAGCCAGATTGAAAATGAATGTTACAGGGTCCTGGAAGTCAGTAAACATATTCATACGTGTGGTAAAAATAATTTTAGAATTTCAACCTTTTATCATTGTTCCAATGAGAACCAACTACTTATTAAAGAAAACTATTTTATCTGTAAATACAAGCCAGCCCTT
>WURT03083013.1:0-24750 GCA_009936505.3 Holothuria glaberrima | reverse complement strand
CAATGGTTTACTTCAAACCTGTCACAACATAATCGATATCAACTCAGTGAGCCCCTTTAATATATTTCTGCAAGTGCCTTCTGAGAGAGGGTCCGAAGAGAGACTGTATGGTATGCAGGTGAGCATGATGAAAATATAGATGACCACTTACACAACTTCTGATATGTCATGGCTGTGTTTTGATAGGCTGTGTTTGATATGAAGAAGCCTGAACTAATAAGCAAGCATCATCTCAGTAACATTCTTGTTTTTATCCATTTAATTCTTGTTTTTATCCATTTAGTTGGTTTAAAGTGTGAACATACAAAGGTATTTCTCACATAAAGTTGCTTTTGAAATTTTGCCGAAAAAGGATGAAAACTTCAGTAAGAGCCTTCCAAAACTATTTGAAATAGAGACTTTAATTCATTCCCGCAAGCACTAAATAATGTTTGTTCAAGGATTAGGACGTTTCTTTGATCAAACTTCGACTTAAAAGATCTCAATTAGACTAAATATACGGTGCAGCGAAGATAAAACAACTAAAATTGTCAAGACAAAAACCCAGGCGCAGATACGTACCGTAATTCATACATGAGAATTCTCACGGTAAGATCACTGCTCTGTTTTACGAAATAGCATTGTGACTCAAGACATAGACGAGGCCCGTAGATGGAGGGGAAGGGACGGTCGTTCAAAACAACTGTTTTATAAGAATAAATGTGTTGCCTTAACATATCTCATGCGTTGAAAAGTCTACTTAGAAAATATTACCCCGCCCCCCCCATTCAACACCCTGTTTAACTAGGAGATTGGACTGCCGTGAATCAAGAGACTCGAATCCCAAAATAAAAAAATAAGGCCACATTCGAGCCATCACTTGCAAAAGACTAGTCTTTTATTAATTTCATAGACTCGCGTTTTAATCTACAATCAATTCAGTACAGTGACTTCACTCGACTCGAGTAACAAACCTACAGAAACCACGTGATTTACTCTCTCAGCAGTTTCATTTAAAAATATTAACACTAGGGGCACTGGAACCCAAGCTGTTCAAATAAGTGTGTACGTGGTAATACTTTAGACTGCTACGAGCAACTTGCATAATCAGATATTCGATGCGACTAGATTTAAATAACTGAGTGTAACGGTGTGACTCGACCTGAATACATAGGGAGTGGAAGTGACTCGAATTTAAGCAAAGTCTCAACATGACTGTGCTCTACTTACGCCACAGACTCGACTCGAGGTGACATGACACTCGATAGTGTATGATTTTACGTGACTCGGTATTCAACAAGTGACTTAGGTAACAGCACTGACTTTAAAGATTACAGTCAGCATGGTTTAGTGGTTGCCATTACATTATACACTACAATAAATTATACATAACATTAAACGTGGGAGATGTGCTATATAAAGGCACTTAGCGATTACATGACATTAGACAACATTCGTGCTGCATAATTTGGACTGTTGGATCTAACTCATTGTTGGGCTTGCTTGGCTAGTTACCCTTACACTGGTAAAACTGTATTGATATCAAAGACCCGTTTTTAAATATCTCACGTTTCTTTTTTTCAGCTGGATATTTTCATATCAGAAACCCCATTTCCTAAGGCTGTTTTGGCAACACAATGATTCGTTTCCACTCTGGTTTGCAAGGAATAACACAAAAGTGCTAACTTCTTATCTATTGAGTTTACTTACTTAGATGGTCACATTTAAATACAAGTTGCACGGAAAACCAGTTCTTGTACAAATGGACAGTGCAGAGTTAAATGCATATCTGGAGGTACCTTGTGTCACATCCATTGCCCCTGTATACTTAAGCTATATTGTATGATATTACTAGAGTTCAAACTCCCGGCCCTACGAATCTATTTTACTAGAGATCACAAGTGAAAGAGCTGACAATCTCGACAGCACCAATTTGCCATATTGTTCCAATAAAGCTCTCCTTTTTGTTATTTTAAAATTAAAAGTGGATAGCTTTTAGAACCGGAACTAAAAACTTATTCAAATTCAGTCTGTCGAGTAACGTAAATTTATAGGGGCCGCTTTTTGTAACATTTGTAAAGAGGCAATTAACACAGTGATTAAACATGATTTAACGTTTTCGTATCGTTCGTAGATGATCCAAAAAGAATTAAGCCTGTATCGTCTTAAATGTTTCAGCAGTAAAATAGAATCACATTTCACTTTGGGACGAGGATCAGAAGTGATCATAAAGTGAAAATGTGATTGAACAGAGTACTAAAAAGAAAAGTTTTCACACCGCCATCTGTTTTAAGTTAAAGACTCTAAACTGGGGAAGAGAGTTTAAGTAATCGCTGTTTTGTCGTATCTTAGAAGGATGAAGACTTATTTTTAAACTGCTTTAATGTCTACTGAAACTTGGCTTTAGTGAGTTGCAAAACGGTGACATAGACTGACACTAAAGCTGTAGCGCAGTATACATTCTAGGAAACGTACCATGCATTCGTCGAATGAAGTTGCATATGAGTCACGTGTTTATTGCATCGACTAGCTGTTTGTCCTCAGGTTAAACGTGAACCAACTCCTTCGACTGCAAACAGAAATTGAATGATTCTTCATTACATTAATTTCCAAGAAAAATTGTGGGTAAAGTCACGACGCCATAACTAATTGAGGCACCGAGGAACGAAGTCGTGCGCAATGTAGCATTTAAAACGGTTCCGGCGTTAGACTAAGTTTCGGGCTTTATGTTCTTTAGGTTTTCATTGGAGTTTATTGTGAAAATTTTCTCTAATGGACAAACAGGGAAAAATCAAGTGAAAGGTCTAAGACCTACGTAATCTTGATTTATATAAATTTGTAAAAGGATAAGATATCTTTTAAAAAGTTCATTCTTATACTGGCGATTTGGGTTGATCATGTCACTTTACATCACAACACCTCACATCAAGATCGATGTTGTTTGCCATACGCCATGTAATTGCTCAGTAAATGAGAGGCGGCACATAGCCGTTTCGAAGTAGCAGGGATAGGGAAAAGCGCTTCATACATAGACCCCCCCCCCACCATGTTGTTCGTCGCTACTTCCGCCAACGACTCGTCTGGCTAAAGCCTTGCTTGACATAAGAGGGCTAATAACTTTCATGAACTGCTTTACAAAACATGTTTTGAACGACGTGCTTGATTGTTAAATGGGTTATTGCATCACCCCAAACAAAACTGGGAACCCCGGGTATCTCAATTTACAATTGATGAATGCACTTGAATTAACGTGGATTCAAACAATAGCCTCACGCTAGATGGCCAATAAGGAATGACCTGTGCGAATTGGTGAAATCTGATGTACTGTCTTGCCAGGTCAAATTGCAGTAGCTTTAAACCCAGAAACAGCATGCTTGTGCACTCTGTAAAGTATGGTCTTGAACAATTTCAGACATAAGTTTGGTCATTTTATGTAAACTTAATGCAGGTTACAAAAGCAGCCTATTGAAATTTTCTACAAATCTCAAAAAATGCAGTGCTTTTTGTAACCATCTTCTCTTTTTTTTTTTTTTGCTTTGCTGAAGGAGCACACGTCTCTCACCATTTATAAAACCAGAATGTATAGAGCGTCATAAGGAAAAGATATTTTGTTGTCTCCTCGAGTATTCCTCTCCTCAAATTAGTCTTCGGAACTACGTTTTCGTCTAACAAGGTAACTTGACGCCCCTTGAGATATATCGTCTTAGAAATACTGCTGTCAAGATTTGTATGTCTCAAAACACGTGATGTGGGTATTTGTGATGTACCTGAAGACGACGAAATGCTTGTGAAGGTAACATTTTTGAGATGGCAAATTGTATGTGACGGTTTTGGCACTCTGTAATCCACCAAAGGGGCACAAGTACCATGGCTATACTCTTCTGTAATCATGAGTCAATGAATATGCACAACAATAAAGGGGCTAGAGAGACGAATTTTGTGATTGTTGAGTAAGGATTTAGCCAAAAGTTAAAAAAGTTTGTATATTATAACAAATTGAGACCCGTGATTCTTCAATGAGGTAGACTGTACGCCTTAAAGTTGTCCCTAGAATTCGTTGAGGGTAAACATAAGTAATTCGTTAGTGTAAAAAAAAAACGTATACACTAGAAAGAAACAACTATCCTAACAACTTGCAATAAACTAAAGGCTATATAAATCTCCCGAAAGTTACCTGCGTTTCTCTGATCTCTCAGGATGAATTTGCAAGGATGTTGTTTTTGTTATCGTTGGGTTGCTGGGCAACGATTAACACCTTCTTGACACCTATCTGAGAGAATGTCAAATTTGTCACACTAGTGTCTAGTCCCAAGACACTGGCAGTGGAATCTATACATGTTACATGTGGCATACACTGCAATGTATAATGGGTCAGATTTAAGAAAGAACAATCACAACAGAAGGCGTTTTCCCACATTACAGAATACTTAGTATAGGCCGCAATCAGGATAAAAAAGCAAATACTAATGAACAAAATACTTAATGTGACGTCATACACTTTGTGACGTTATAAAGTTGGTTACTCAAGAAAAATGTATAATATCCCCCAAAACTTTTAATCTCAGCTACAAAATATTAAAACTGAGCTATATCAAAAGTTAACCAAACATTGCCCTAATTCAACTTAAAGATAGGTGCGATGAAGGTGTTAACGAGATGCTTGTAATCCATTTTATTATATTGTCATTTATAATGATTATCAATAAATTTGAACTTGATAAACCTAATATTAACAAAGAACTAATTTCATGATTGCCCATAGTGGGAATCAACTGAGCCCATCAAAAAAGGGGGACGCAGACTGAGGGGCTTATTTGGAAGTAATATAGTTGTCTTCTCATAAATGCTGCAACTATCAAGCTAGGAGCCAAGAGGAGAAGGAAGGGGGCTAGGTCCCTTGTAAAAATAAAAAATTACTATTGACTTACTGCTTTTCATGGTATCTCGCATCCTAACAAAACTATTTCACAACTGGCAGCTTTCTCCTCTTCTCCGTCCCCCCGATTTCAGTACCTTGTCTGGCTACGAGCCGGAACTTACCTTGAGAGCAGTAACGCTTGCTTTCAAAGCAATTTTAATCGGGGGATCTCAACATGTAAGCATTAAGGTGAGTAAAGCAAGCCTCTTAGTTACATGTCCATATAACTTTAAAAGTCCATATAGTGTTACTATTTCGTGCCTTGGACACAGATAGAAAATATCTGTCATCATTTTTAAATCATTAAGTCCTGGGGAACCTTAATATTTTTAGAAAATAAAGTTACCTTGCTACATAATTATGAATGGCTAGGCATCCTTTACGTGAAATTCGTGAATTTTAACATTTAAGGTACGATCTATGTTTGTACGAAAATCGCATTAAAGCATTTTTCAAACAAAGTTGGTATTAATGCAGTAATGTTGTATCTCTTTTAGATCGTATTGAGTGTTACCATGGTTACTAGTCTCTTTAATTTTAAAATGAGAAAAATCCAATGGGAAATCTAAGAAAATTAAAATATTGATTGGTTTTTGTATCAATTTAAGCAGACTTCGGAGAGCTAGCCCTTCGGGTGCAGTAACTCATACATTGTGTATGGAGGAAGCGCAATACAAATTACAAGTTCTTCCCAATTACCGAAAGGGCATTGAACTAAAGACTCTTGCTGCCTACCATAAAAAAACAAAAACATTTCGCATAATCCAGGAAGGTTCCGCTGCCTTACGTGGAACTAAAGCACTTACAGATGTATCAGAACACCTCTCCTCATCCCCATTCTTACAAACCTATTGATCCGTTTAGGCAGCAAGACGGTATACACAAAATGATAAATTACACTTTTTGTTAAAGCCAAAAAGAAAAAAAAATGGTTCATTTTTTAAGATTCGTAAAACAGCATTCTTTTTTATTTTCTTAAAATAACGGAAGCATCCAACGTAAACACATAAAGAATGAAAGCAACAGCCCTATCATGCACTTAAATTAAGTTTTAAATGCTTTTCAACTTTTCACACCCCCCCCCCCAAAAAAAACAAGACGACGATTCGACCCTTTATAAACAAGTACCTTTATCAGAAGTGTTGCTTTACTTTGATTAACTATCCGAATTCTTCGAACAATTGATGAGTAGAATAAAAATTTTGGGAACATGTTTCGAAAATCAATATTCCGGTAAATGGTTACCCCCTCTTTTTTCTTTAACATTGACTTCCCATAAGCCTATGTCTGAATGTGTGTAAAATATAGCTGATGAATTCATTTTACGCCTTAACATCGTATTTTTCTCCCAAACAGAATAATGCCAAACACTTAAATTGTCCATGGCAGAAGCGGGGGTAGGAGGGCATTGTGATTCCACCCTATCCCTTTGATTTGTGGACAACCTAAAAGTCGCGCGGAATCTTCAGAAATGTTCGAAAAAAAACCCTATAGAAGGCCCAAAGATTCGTAAAAAGTTACGCCCTCCAAACCAAAAGTTCCAACACTCTTATAGTCTAGTTTCGGACTTGTCCAGTGTCAGAATAGTGCAGAAAAGATTCTCCGGAAACCGACCCATCTTGTTGTCTTTCAGTCTATAGCTTTTAGGTAATGCTTCGTTTGTATAAATCGCTTCCTAGTCAATTGGTGTCCAAAGTTAACATTGATTATAATGATAGGCCTACATCAAATCTATTTTGTACAGTGTACTTTAAGTAACCTCGCACTTTACATGTTTAAGTTTTAATTCCTAGAGAATCAGGTTAATAATGTGCCATGTTCTATTTTGGTAGAAATGTTGTCTTTTTGACATTATTAAGTTCGCACCAGAATTGTTGACTATAGGCTGCGAGGAAATTACATACAAGAGGTAGCTTCTGTGATGAAGTGTGCCATTGTAACTCTGTGGAAATATACTGGTTGCAATGAATGCTCTATGCTAAAATGGGTTATTTTAAGCAGTTTTAACTGTATTTGAGTCCAGTTTACCCATACCTGACAAATTTCTAGATCCCTAAATAAAATCAAAGAAATGTGAATGTCGAGTCAAATATCAATGTTTCACGTAAATTTGCCCCACAAAACACTCAGTAAATGTCCTTCGTACTAGGGCAATATGCTACCCCACGAAACATACTGCAATGGCTCTTCCAGTACCTCAGGAAACTAAGTACACATTATTTTTATTTTCCAAGACAGACTGCTGCGTGTATTTGAATGTGACGTAATGTGAGATGTGTCTGAGGCTATCTCTGCATAGTTAGTATTCCAAACACTATCGGGTTACATACGTGGAAGTGAATTTCTCCTTGAAGGATATGCTAAGAAACAACTTAGCCATTGCATTTTCCAGTAGACTGATATTTTTGACAGAAATTGCTTCAGAGGACACTATGGTAAAAAATTGTCATACCACTTTGCATGAAAATATTATCTCTTACTAATACAAAAAAAATTCTGCGTATTTTAATCACAAAAATTATCAGGCAAATTCGTCGGAGCTGTTCCAAACAGGTCTTATTTGCATTAACTTAACATAGAGCTGTCTGAGGTCTTCTTGTTAAATTGTTGCGTCCGTTCGGGTTTGAAACTCTGTTAGGGAGTGGTTTCAGGTATTTGTATGAAGTGTGAGAAAATCTGCAGAAGCTGTTTAGAAAATGGAAGACAGATAAGCAGGAAGTTTTGCAGATGTGGCAGTTGACGAGGATGTGGCAGCCTACGCTTCCGAAAGAGGGGGATAACCCGAAACCCCGACAAATGTGAATGTTAGCCAGAAGGATGGAAAATGCAAGTTTTTAAAGTAAAGACCGATAATTAGTGGTTAAATTGAACAAAATTAAAAAAAACCAAGGATGATTTTATCAAAGAAAATTAAAAAAAATTAGGTTTTCTGTTAAAATCTTCCTCTCGTGACAGCAAACTCAAGTAAACCGTTAGTGCAAATGGCCGCCGTCGGGATTACATATTTTATCCAACTGATAACAGCTCCACAGCAAAACTGGAAAAATTTTCCCCAAAGAAGAAACTCTTTTCTGCCCCGGAGGGGGCCTTACTCTCATTCATTACCACACATACAGTCGTACAATTGATCTGATAATGATTTTAATCACTTTTTGTTCCGTCTTTCAGTAAGGTACATTTAACTGTCCCATTGATCATACAGTAGAGCACAATAGTTCAATGTGCATTCCTACGTCAAATTTGCAAATGTTATCGTTTATTGAAGGTGTAATGTGCCATATTCTTGTCTCGAGACATGCATATCATGTATGGATATCCTGTCACAAGGTTAGGGTTAAGGAGGAGACATGAAATAAAGTTAGAGTTAAAAGGTCTCGAGACTTTAAATTTTGCAGGATATCATGTGAGGATTGGTGGCTGATATTTCATATTTATGAATATTTGTGAGAACCAGCACAATTAGTTACTCTAAACCACTCCGAAATATTTCTTATTTTTTTCTGTAGAAAATTATAATGCACCTTTCATATAAGGCCTATATTTATGGCAATGTCAGGTATGAAAATGTTAGAAAACCCGCAAAATAGGTCAAAACTAACTGCACTTTTAAAGTAATGCCAAAGGTAACACGTGAGCTGATTTTTTCACCCTTCACACAAAAGATGATCTTCATCGCAATTGGAGAACAAAACTTAAATATGGCATTATTATCGACAAAATTACGTCATTAGTGACATTCAAGATTGATTCGATTAAGTGGAAAAAACTTTCATTCTTATTTGAGAAATTAGCAAATATAAAAACTTTCAGTTGTTTGATATTTCTGTGATGGAAATTCAAAAAGGCTAATGTTTCCTGTTATTGTATGAGGTAATAGGCGGCAATCATTGTCTAAATGTGCATGGAGTATGTCTAATACCTGCAGTATGTGGATATGCGAATATTGTAAGTGACCAGATGCAGACTAAAATTTCCATATCAAAAATTTGTTTTAAGTTAATAAAAATATACTTGTGTCAAACAGGTATTGTCCTATAATGTAACCGGATTTGACCGATGATGATGGGAGTTTTCCACATTTAAAATGTTTTTCTCATCAAATTGACAAGCATCCCATTCATGTTCACATACCTGTTGGTGTCCTTAAAGACCAGACTACTTAATCATACCTTTGTCTTTATTGTTTGAACATTGATATACAAATGTATGATGCACTTTTCAACAAATGTATAATAGTTTAGACTGGGCTTAGCATTTCATATTTATGACATTTTGATTTTTATTGCATCA
Organism: Holothuria glaberrima; assembly: GCA_009936505.3. Lineage (NCBI taxonomy): Eukaryota > Metazoa > Echinodermata > Holothuroidea > Aspidochirotida > Holothuriidae > Holothuria > Holothuria glaberrima. The sequence goes on along the minus strand of WURT03083013.1, from coordinate 15,563 downwards.
ACAACTTTTGTTTTTTGCGTAATATCATTAAGAACGGTTAACCTTCCAGGCTCGTCCCAAATCTTTTCTGACTCGCACGTAAAGTAAATAGGTGCAAGCAGGGACTCCCTGCTACAAGTAAAAGCCGGAAATCTATTCCAAACCTGAAAAAGATAAAAATACTTGTTGTCTATCTTGATCTCAATAAAAAAAATCAGGCCACAATACTTAAATTGAATAGTATAGATTTTCTGTTCGTGATGATCTCAAAGTTAAAAACGTCTCACTGCTCGATGAGCCCCATAATTAATGACATTATCACGCCAGGAAATAAAAGTCATAGAGGTCTAGAAGAGGGTTTTGTTTAAACTTCCTCTATTCGATATAAATAACCGTATAATGCCCAAATTCTGGAGGGAGGCAGCTGTCAAAAGGCAATCGAAATCTTGACAAACTGGAATACATAAAGATAGATATCATATCTCGTAGTAAAAATATCAGTGTGTGTTTTGTTTTTCTATGATGAATATAATTTACAACATACAATCTTCATAGGCTTTGTGAACTTGATGTGACCTTTCGTTTTTTCTTGTTTCTGTTATGTGGACGTATTTGCTTTAAAACGTCAATATTCATCAGCATGATCACGTGACCGTGTTTGTTCAATATTCTTTTGCCCTATTTTTCTGTTCTCCTTTTTAACTGTTTAAGCAATAAAAAAGCAATAAATTTCTGTTCCACTGGAAAAGTAACTAGGTGATGTTTCCACCTTATGCCTGCAAACGGTTTCAAGGGCTTTTCTTTAGTGTAAAACAAAAATTGATCTATTTGCAATTGTTATTAGAATTCTCTTCCCCAGGACTGGTATCCAAGAAACTTCAGATTCAATTATTAAAAGTTCGACGTGCATATTCTTGCATGTTAAGGATACATGTGTCGAAATGTTCGGAAACGTTAAGGCCAAGGAGAAATAGTCGAAGTACAAAATAAATAAGGAGCAGAAACAAAACGTTAAAGTCGCAGAAAATATAAGGTGGTGTGGCTCCAATGGACTTCCGTACTAATTATTGATTCTTAGCCGAATGCAGTTAAGGAATCTATGCGATTGTGGCGTCGTGTGTGTGTGTATATATATATATATATGTGTGTGTATGTGACACCTAGCTTGTAAATACGATATGTCGAGATAGCAGAACCCTATTGTTTTTGGTAGAGGTCAAAGGTTATTTGAGGTCACTAGAGGTCAAAAGCTGAAAACCTTGTAAACACGTTATCTCGAGATAGCAATGACTGACACTTTCATATTTAGTATGTAGATTTCTCATGTTAAAAGAAAGAACCCTATTGTTTTTGGTGAAGGTCAAAAGGTCATCTGAGGTCACCAGAGGTCAAAAGCCGAAAACCTTGTAAACACGATATCTCGAGATAGCAATGACTGACACTTCATATTTAGTATGTAGATTTCTCATGTTAAGAGAAAGAACCGTACTGATTTTGGTGAAGGTCAAAGGTCATTTGATGTCACCAAAGGTCAAAATCCGAAAACCTTGTAAATATATTGTAAACAGGATATCTTGGCATGGGGCCGAGTTGGCATGAGACAAGTTGGCATATTGGGCGAGTTGGCATAGTGGGCGAGTTGGCATTGGGGCGAGTTAGCATGGGGGCGAGTTGGTATGGAGGCCAGTTGGCATGGGGCAAGTTGATATGGGGCGAGTTGGCATGAGGCGCATTAGCATGGTGCCGAGTTGTCTTGGGGGTTGAGTTGGTATGGGGCGAGTTGGCATAGGGGTGAATTGGCCAGTGGGCGAGTTGGCCAGTGTGCGAGTTGGCCAGTGGGCGAGTTGGCCAGAGGGCGAATTGTCATAGGGGCCGATTTGACATCGGGTGGAGTTGGCATATAGGCTCATATAGGGATCTCACAGTATTAAGAAAAATTCTTAACAAGATTTCAGTACAAAAAAATAAAAGAATTTTTTCAGAACAAAAAAGTACTTCACATGTTTAGTGAATGTATTGTGTCTGTATGGCTGTTGTCAATTTCCAAACCACAGTTCACAAAACATTTTACAAAGGCAAGGAATCACTAAGCCTTTTGACTTTCTGGTCTTTAATTCTAATGTGTCTAAAAGGTGATGAGCGTGTAAAATTGTTGCCGTTCACCTTAGTGTTGTATGAGTATTAAGAAGCAGGCAACGGTGCCTTGCTATAGATAATATGATGAGATGGAAAAATTTATAAAATAAAATCCCCTGTTACTGATGAAACAAATTGCTGTGTGATGTGTTACCACCTAGAATAGCGTTTCATCTGCTTTAAGGTTAAAGTGGCTTCTCACGTAGAACAATTCTCTTAAGATTTAAAGGTCTCAAACTTGTCCACATGGAATGCGTACTCGTTACGTCACGAAACGAATCCGATTTGTCAATTTTCAATTTGAATGTAAATAAATAGGTCCTACGCTGACCGTCCCATAGTGTGGTCTTAGGGTATGGTATTACGCACAATCAAACTGTTGCATGTAGTGCATTTCCAACAGCCATGCCGGAGGTCACAATTCATGCGCATTAGGTGTGTTGACAACTAGTACTCACAGCATTGCCCTGGTACAATGAAACCTTCCGATTCAGATGTCAGTCAGGGGTAATGGCCCCTGTTCGGAGAACACCATCCCCACCCCTCACCACCGCCCCCACCACGTCTGTGCAACGTTCCGGCTTCTTCAAGGAGCCGTAATGTGTAAGGTATAATATGTAGTCCCAAACGAGGGTCAGTCGACTCGACGATATACTTGATTTTGCTCTAGGGCAAATTCATCTGTAAAAACCACAAATGTCCTAGTTTTCCTCAAAAACAGTTTTCCAATACAACGCCCTTAATTATTTAATTTTGCTTTTAATAAACAATATGTGTGCCTTATTGTACTAACAGAATATGTCCCTTTATTCGTCTCTCGGTATGTGCACCGGGACAATTGATCTCATGAATATTCATAGAGGGCGTTTCTAGGGATGCATACAATGAGAGTATTGCCTAGTCTCTCATTTCCCTACTTGGTAAGAACATTAAACAATTTTCACTTTCGAAATAGATAACAATACGCACAAGTCTTATGAAGACATACACGAAGTACCATTTAATACAGATCAAAGGATATGTTCAAGTTAAATCTTTTGACATGTTAAAGAGAAAGAAAATGCAAGCATTATGGTGAAATTTGTTTTCAGTTCCCAAGTGTTTTTTCCTACATATAAGCTGATATTGTTAATTTTCAATCAAAAGTAAACTTACAGCAAGCACACGTGCATCATAACTTCACACTAATCGACACTCTTTTGGTTTGCTTTAACTGAAAGACAGACACGCATATTCCCAAGTACATTTTTGTTAAGAGATCTCAAATGGTGACTGCTCTTTGACTGACATCAAAGTCAGAAAAAATCAATAAATGCAGATTAGCTCACATTTCACATAATGCTGAGAGAGTGTTCTGATTCCGGCCCTGTAGGCTCTTAAGGACGTAACGTAGGTGTGTTTGTGTCTACACAAGGAGGTGCTTAAGACAATTTTAAGAGGACTAGAAGTTACTTAGGTGGGAGAATTGGAACCTTTTGTTGGGATGAAATAATTTGTCCTATGACAACCATTTATAACCTACCTAATCTCATGTATTCGCAAAGTGAATAAATGGGAATTTGACAACCTTCCTATTCGCTATGCATAGGTTCAGTCATATTCTTATCTACTTCAAAGTCAAAGCAATAGATTGGAAACGCAGAAGACAAATCATTCCGACATCAGTTTGAGGAGATGACGTCACCCCTGTTTGCTTCAAGTTTATCACAGGTAACCGGTAACAACAGTTGCAACTTCATCTGTTAGTTTCTCGAGAGCCACATGTTGGAAAATGAACTAAATTTAATCCTTATTCTGAGATGAATAACCTCTTCAACGAATAGAAAGTAATTATTTTGCGTAACTGAAAGCTTCTTATAAACTGTAAAACTAAGACGAGTAGTTTCCCCCGATTGCAAAGAGCATCAGAGACTAAGTCTGTTTGATATCGGACGAAATGACATGTGCAACTATGTACACCGTTAAGTCAGGCCAAATATAAAATACTAAACGAAAAACAAACACTATTGCGGTGGCGTATATAAAATCTATTTTTAATTAAAACCACATGCTCGAGGGATTCTGTAACATATAGCTGCTTTTGATTGCATTTCTGGGAAAATATGAAGAGGGAATGAAGAGGGGAATTGAAAATGGTATGATAATTATCCCTTCAACTGAAGTTAATGCTCAATTTTTTCTTTCGCCAAAATACCATGGTAGCATTTACAATTCCATTACCAAAAATAAGCATCTCATTGCTGGAATTTTCCGAAAATGATAATGGTAGATATAAGACTTCTTCTTGAATAGACTAGCAGCAGCCAGTCTTCTGGTATTGGCATGAGAACGGAAGTGTTAATCACGGTTGTAAACCATTTGGTTACAAACTGAGCCCTAAAACCTCATCTAACTAACACAGTTGTAATGGGTATGTGCTCTTACTCACGGTTTGTCATGCTTACCTGTACTCGTTCCTGTGAGTATGGATTTGTACTCGTACCTAATTGTGCCCTCAGACTTTGAAAGTGATTCATAGCTGCACGCTACAAATAGATATGCTCACCTGTTTGATATGTTTCGTGGTACAAAACAAACTTCATACAACTTTCGGGGTAAACATTCCTTTCGCGGTACTTTTTGGGGTACAGCAAACTTTCCCATTGTTTTCGGGGTATACATTCCCATATACATTTGTGTATTTACCTCGAAACATATCAAATAAACATGTGTACTTGTACTCGTACCAGTACTCTCAACAACATAGAAAGCATACTATTTCTCATGACACTGTACTCATACAAGTCTGGTTTGTATTAATACTCATGACACTTTACTCACACTAACAAGTCCAGCTTACACTCATAATTGATAATCATGAAGTGATTCTCGCAACACTAGCTTAGCTTGTTCTCACACTCATGACACGGTGCTCGCACGAGACCAACTTGTACCCATACTCATGAAGTTATGCACTCAACAACAGTTTACTTGTACTCATTAATGCGTTGTACTTACACTAAACGTCTAACTCGTAAACATCTTCATGACACTGCACTCACGCCACAAGTCTGGCATGTACTCATACTCATACTCAAGACGTTGTAATAGTACTACAGGTGTGGTGATGACACGTGAAAGGGACGATAGAGTTAATAAATGAAACTGTAAAATTGGGATATATTCAGATCAATATGCAGTACACAAGATAGACCGAAAACAGATAGGCAGACAGACATAAGACAGGCAGACGGACGGACAGAAGGACAAACATTAGTTATATCAGAATATTGAATAACACGAAGGTTAGTTGACCTACATCATTTTCTTGTTGAAATTGTAAACTATGACTTATAAGGTTTAACATTCATCCAACCGGGTGTATGACAAGCCGCTTTACTTTTTATTCGATATTTGATGATTAAAACAATTAATTGGTGATATCAGCATTTAATTGTTGATGTAAGCAATTATTTGCTGATATCATCAAATAATTGGTGATATCACCAATTATTTTGCTGATATCAGCAATTCATTTGATGATCATTTGCTGATATCACCAATTCATTCGCTGTTATCAGAAAATATTTGTTGATATTAGCAATTATTTGCTTATATCAATTATAAATTGCTGATATCAGCAATTATTTGGTGACGGATATCAGCAAATGAAGTTGATATCATCAAATATCGAATAAAAAGTAAAACTGCTTGTCATACGGGTGTTTCGATACTCTTCAGTATCTCACATCATCGAAAAAAGGTACTAACAGGTAAAAATATAAAGCAGCTGTTCTTCCTCTCTTCTCCCACTCCTGAAACATCTGCACTAAGCATTACCGTTACAGCTATCAAACAGTAAAAATCACCCACCTTCTGTACTACCCACACTATATCTTATTGGGTTGAAACTGAGTGACAGGCTAATTTTGGAATATATGAGATGCCTGATCTAGAGCGAATCTCCTTTCGCGATCGCAAGCTTAGATAAAAAATTAATGAAAAAGGAACTGTTTTCAAAAATTCATTCTGTCTCCACGCTTTTTTATCTAAACAAATGACCAAGGATGCCATTTACATCCGTTAAGATGTAATGAGTATAGCGTTGGATGCTGTAATTTTAGACGAAGCTTTCAGTAACATGTCTGTATTGGCAGGCAGTATCTGATTTACGACAAATTGGAAAGATAAGCTTAAGTTCGTTATTCATTTAATTTTAACCCGCTTTCACCTATTGAAATTTTTAACATCTTTCTAAGCAAGTTACTGTGTACTTAGTAAAAGGAAAAAGTAGAGAAAACGCTGATGGTAATATAGTTTCTTAGTGACGTTCACTTTCCTACGTATAACATCTACGATATCCAGTTTTACAGCGTGGGCACAGCAGAGCGCTCGCCAGGGGCTGGTGATTTCAGGGGCTCAAAGATCAATTTGAAAAATGAAAACTTAGGCTCCTGTTAGGGATTTAGGGGCCCATACATAGATTTTCCGAGGGTCCCAAAAGACTTTTAAGATCGCAGAAACAGAATGTGGCGTTTAGAGGTTATCATTTTCTCAAAGCAATAATTATCAAGTTGTGAATTCATCTGCTGCTAAGTTAGTTGTTAGCCAGTTCCTTTATATACACAGAACTCTAACCTGCTGGGGCGGGACGGGAACGTGTTTCACCTGGGAAAATGGGGCGTCTTTGGGTCCATGTAAGGCCTAAGCTGCTCAAGCTTTTGCATCCAGAAGGTGAAGCAGCGACAATCTCCGCATTTGATCTTGAGTTGGGGACAAGGAATTAATATATCGTGAATAGGTAATGTATTATACTAAAGAACCGCCACCATATGGCCATTTCACTAACCTTAATAGTCGTTTATCAGCCGTTGCTATGAGTGGTAAGGTTTGAACTTAATATTCATACTTGTCCTGATTAATTGATGAAATGACAATTATTACAATTCAACATTTTTTTCATTTCTTTTACGAAATATTACAATTTTAGAGTGTAACTCTTACTTTAACTTTCTTCTTGTATTTTATTACTGCTAAGAAAAGAAGGGTAATTAGCTTTTAAACAGGGCCGTCGAAACCGGGGTGCTTGGTGCTCCCACCCTCCCTCACCAGTCTCATATTTAAAGATTACTTTTAAGCATTATAATTGGCATTGTCTAAAAATGACCAGAAGTACTTTAAGAAGAGGCAAAATATAGGAGCTACATTTTCGGCCCCCTATGTTAGAACCTTTCGGTGGCCCTGATTAATGGACGGTGAATGCGTACGAGTTCATACCAGAAAGCAGTCTGTGTTGAAGCTGCGTGCCTGAGCTGTATATTTAAAGAATCCTGTTTGCCGATCTCCCTACAATGTTATCGACAGAAGTCGTCGCCGCCCTCGAGCAATTTGTTCTATTCGTGAGGTCATCACTCCCTCTGATCAACCCTTACAAGCATAGCACTGCCTGCATTTGCAATCAAGATAATTTAAAGGGGGACTAGAGAGGGCGGTTTGGCGTTTAGATTGGTCTTCGTTGTAAGGCTGATGAATGATATGAATATACCCTAAAGGTTGACAGCCATTACTTTATCAACTTTTTCCAGAATTTTTTAAGTTCAGTCCTCTTCTTTGCTTTTGACCTTCTCTAAGTCTATTTTGTTGGATCAGGCCGAAAAAAATCCGATAAAGCTCAAACTTGTTTTAACCCTAAATCCCATGTCATTGTAATTACACCTGACTTGAGGTCACAATCTAACGTGTTCAAAACAACTTTCAGTTAAGATGCACATCAATTTGCTATAAGAGCGAAGATCCTCTGACGCAACCAAAATGTAAATTGTCGAACAAGAGCAAAGAACGATGAAAGGAAGGCATACGGGCTAGACCCATTACCCCTAAATGGGTGCTGTCTCTTGTTCAACTTTCCGTCAACCTACGTTTGGTAAACACAGAAGTGTACTGACAATTTGTGCTTTATGCTGCAATTATCTGCAATTTAAGGAGTTGACGAGTGACAGATCTCTAAACTTAAGCCAAAGCCATGGTTGAGCTATGGTCAGCTCTGATGGGGTGAGGCCCCCACTTAAGGAGCAATCTCTTATCCAAGGATAATTCCTGGATCCGCCACTGAAAAAAGAGCTAACGTACACAAGACGGGAAGTCATTTAAATGCAAAACATACAAGCAGGTTCAAAATATTTGATGAAGCTACCTGTTTCCTTTAGAAGCATTCCCAAAAATTGTAAAGAATCGATATTCTTCTTCCCGAATCATGCCAAAATTAACTTAAAATATCTTAGCTCTTTTTGTCACCATGTTTGCAATTGACGTTTGTAATTTTCCATCTTGACTAACTTTTCTTCCCGGCCGTTTAGAGATTTTCGTCTTTTTAGTGGTAGACGCTCCAGTGTTCCTATTCTTCAGACTTGTTTCATCCAGCTGCAAAGGAGCGTGCCTGCGTAGCGCCTCTACGGATGCCACCCCTCATAGGCTGCCGCCTATAGCGATAAGCTGGACGAAAAAAGTCCGTCCGCCACGCCGGGTTTATGGAGGAGCTTGTACCCTGTACGGTAGAAGACCAACAATAATGTAACCAAGTTGTCTTTAGTAAGAAATTACCTTACTCTTGAACAGGTCTGTGAACACATCTACAAACAAGGACACAAAAATAGCACACAGTATGGCATTTTTAGGGACACGATGTTACAATCGGTTTAACAACTTCGATGGGGGTAACCATCAATTACAAAATCAGCTCTGTCACACAATAATTACCTCAACTAACAGGCTTCCTCTGCTTTGCAGAATTTCATCACGAGGGTATATTGCATTGTATTACAAAATGGGCCCATCTTTATGAAAAAAATGCCAACGTGAGCATTAATTTCCATTCCATATTATTGTGGAAAATGACTAAAAGTATTTGACATTTAGGAATGGAAAAGAATTCGTTAAAGAGGTTTTATTGCTGCTATGTGCATGTGTTATCCTGAACCTTCAAATTCTGATTCTTCCGTTCACAGTTGCACATGCTGACTTAAATTTTTAAAAACTACAAATTTTCGAAATTCAAACTTCTGAAAATAAGGGGCCATGACCATCACTCTAAAATACATTTGCCTAAACATATTCAAGACTTCGATTACTAACCGTCCTTTGATTACCATGAAAAGAGAGTGAATTCAAATTGTGCTAACAAATATATCTTTACGACGCTGCTCATTGACTTGTGCAGTGAGATGGAGTACTCTTGCACACCACAGAGTTTGGACAAATGGGCAACCCATTTTCCCATTCGCAAATTACGCATGAGTACTATAATGTTGGTTAAGTAGTATCCATGCGTAATTTGCGCATAAAAATATGTTGCCCTTTGTTCATTCTAAAACGTTTTATATAAATGTGATAAGAATCTACTCAGTAGAGACACAAAAGGTATCGTATCAAGAATCCTCCTAAATTAGGCTGAAATATTAATCGAATAGGTAGATTGTAACCAAATTGACTCAATTTTGAAATAATTCTAGTCAAATCTTCCACAAAACGTAGTCAAATATTTGGAAAGATTCCGGGTCTTGCCCACTTTTAACTACAGGATTCATTGAGTGGGCATCCTGTAGACAGTGCTTGTGTGATAGTATCAAATGAAGGAAGATTGTTCTTGTCAAAGCTGCTTAGCGGGAGAGGCTCTGAGAAGTGTAGAAACTGAAGGAGGGCGCCAGAGGTGTAAACAAAATCGAATCATTTTAAGTGTAAATTAAGTTTGCTGAAATGAAAAACATGGTTTTAATATTAAGACAAATACTTTATTGTAAATACCAATGAACAATCGAGTAGAAATGCAAGAAATGTAAATAGAAAATGACTGTTATGTCTCAAATTCATTTTCCAGTCTAGTTTTTAAACCATTGTTTTTTATTCTGATTTTCAAGAACTAAGTGTTACGGTAATGATATATGAGGATCACTCTGACCGGTCTTTCTTCTGTTTGCATGTGTGCGTGTATATGTTTATTCATATTGATCGCCCATGTGTTGTATTATTTGCATGTAAGCTGCAATGCCTAATTCCATAACGTCTGTGCCTTGCAATGAAAGATACGAGACACACGTCCTTAAGTGCCGAAGTTATTTCTTGCTAACTTGTAGCTCTGTGTTTAATCCCCAGGGCAATTATTGTGTAATTTCAATGCCACACTATTTAAGTGGTTAAAAGGTGTCTATCTATTTTGGGAAATTTCAAGTATAGACCTCTCAAAAGGACGCTCTGCTGAGAAAAACAAATCTGATTTCTCTTCTGAGGAGCACAGCAGCTGGAAACTTGAAACATTGTCCGACTATTTTGAATGATAACTGACATTTCTGACGCGTTTTGCTCATCAGAAGAACATTGCTTGTTCTCTAAATTTACGTGTTGTTCAAGTCATTAGTATAGCTTAAAAAAATCTGTGACAAAAATTGGTGCGATGAACATTTATGGTGTATTGACTGCGTTAAAAATCTCTTTCAAACTCCACTATTCTATTGTCCAAGTGGGGCTTGTAGTGCTACCAACCTCATTGCCATAACGAGTTGCAGATGCATGAATGTTTGAAATGTATTGTCGTGAAAGTTATTTGGGTGAATTAATTGCCTCCCAGCTGACTACGTCACCTGAACGGTTCACCATAGGCAAAACTAGCAGAGTGCAGCTGGTCATTGTAGAGAGGCCCATTGAGCAAACAACTTGTCCTGTTATTGGTATACAACTGCGGTTTACTACAAATGAATTCAACGATTCCTACAAAAGATAGTCTGGCATAGCAGAGTGAAAAAGTTGTGCGTTCCTTTGTGTACACAAAACTTTATGAATCCGTTGCTACCGTATGTTAAAGCCACTCGTTGCGGTCCTCAAACAGAAAATGATCCAAAATAGTCACTTTCAACTTTAAGGGAACAGTCGGGAGAACGGATTCATCAAAATAAGATAATTGACACATTGGTGACACTGTGCAGTCCTCCTCGTGAATAATTTGCACCTACAACAAGACTGATAGTATTGAAACCTTGACAATGTCACATCTCAGTTATATTTAACTAGTAAACAAACCGGGTACAGTTACGCGAATTCATCGCAGGGTAACGCGGATTGTATTCCATCTGAAGTACGTCCTATTGCACGAAAATTCACTTATTGCAGGTCAAAATGAATCGTTTATACAACCTAAAAATAATTCGAAAAGAGTCAAGACTAAAATTTGTTGAGATAAGAGATATCATGTTACGAAAGCCTCTTCCAAAGTGATTTCGTAAGTTATATAAAGTCGTGTGGGGTTAGAAGACAGTAAAGATAATTTATTCGAGTCCTTGTCAAAAGAAGTAGGCGAGAGTTTATTCTTAAAGGAAAGACTCTGACGTAAGCTTTTTCCACTCGAAGAAAATCATGTTTACAGCATACCGGTATGCGTTATTGAATGGTCATTGAATATTCATACTATTTCACGCTGAGAGCGCGGTTTTTTCTTAGTGACTTTGCACTTTGATGTACGTGTGATATGCCTACCATGGGTTCATTTTAGTATTTCAAAGAAGGGTTCAAGCAAAAATTTACTTTTCATATGTGAAAGATGAACTAAATCTATGCATTTTGGTGAAACTTTCATTCAAATCAGACATGTATTTCTCGAGATATCAGCAAAAGAAGTTACTACATTTATGACCCAAAGTGAGCTTGAGGCAAGTGGGAGTTATATCACTAGGCAGCTCCCTGATATCGCTTCCTCACATTTATGGTAGCGCACCACTAATTATTTCCCCATTGACTTACACACTAATTTTGGTCCATTTCGTGGCCTCTGGACCCTTGTAGAAGTTTTCAACGGGCCCAAGCTACCCCTCATATGAAAGCTCACGAGTAGGCCTTTCACAATAATATCAAATTTGTGTATCATGACCATTGAAATTTTGAGCTAGAAGGGCTTGTATAATAGAGTGGAAGAATATTTACCCTAAGAGACTATTGTAGCAAATATATGGATTTACATTGCGATCCATTTCACTTCCTTAACATGCTCTTTCTTTAAAAGCAGGCACCATACGGTACAGCTAAAGAAGATAAGAACATTCAGTATTAGCAGCTGATGCCCTCTGTACTTTCTCGCTAACAGCTGTGTGGCTCTGTGGTTCTGTGGCTGTGTGGCTGTGGTTATTACAAAAAATTCTGTCGCAGCAAGTATAGTCCCTTTAAAATTCAGAATCACTTGCTAACAGACCACTTACAATTCTCTTACCGTGCAACAGCAACGTAAAACCTTATCTAACAAACTAACAAAGAGGAGAAATGAAATAAGGTTAGAGTTGAGTCTGGAGACTTCAAGTTTTGCAAGATATCATGGAAGGATTGGGTGCATATCATGCATGATATCATGTCACAAGGTTAGGGTTAGGAAGGAGACATGAAATAAGATGAGGGTTAGAAGTCTCGTGACTTCATATCATGCATGATATCATGTGTGGATTTGGTGAGTGTGTTTCCAACAAACTAAAAAGAATTTCCTCTAAACATTCCGAGTGACATTGCGTTAAGTACTTAAAATTGAATTTGACATGTCAGAATGATTATCGGCTGCCATTTGTCACAATTCAATAAATTCGAAGATTGTTTGGACTATTGCGGTGTCTTGACAGACATTAACTGAATGAACTGATTAATGTAATTTTGAAATTATTGGTTATTTATGAACAGCACTTTTTTGCACGAACATGGCTTCCTTTTTCAAGCACAAAACAAGTTTTATGTTTTTATTTAGCCAAACTCGGATAACGCCGTGATATATGGTCAGACATGACGTAGAATAAGCGCTTCCCGATAAATTTAAAATTGAAAGGACACCAAAGTTACGTCAAAATATTCTACCCCTTTCTATTTTGTTAAATTAACTGAGTTGCTTGATTCAAATGTCAAAAGTATAAAGTTCCTTTTTTCAATATACCACTGTATATCATGGTTAAAGACACTCGCGTCTTGCAGTCTGACAATCTCAAAAAAGGAGATAAAAACAATGGACAGAGAAAAGAGCACGTGTTCGTAAATCTCATACTCGTAATTAACACTCTAAACTTTACCAGTGAAATTTAACCCTCCAACTTAATTGATTCCCTCTGATGACACCAACTTCACTTTGAGAGCAACCAATAGGAGGTGTAACTATTTGGTTGAAACTGAACACTACTAATTTCAATTGAAGACGTGATGCTGAGTTTTAAAACATGAATAGAGCCAACGCAAGCATCAGTGTCAAGTCAACCTATACATTAATTGAATATTCCAGTGGGAAATTATGAAAATTTCATGAAATTTATAAAATCTTTTTGCTCTGCATTGGTGGAAACCACGTTTAGATAGCACGCTGGGTTGGGAAGCTATGAATATTCGAATAAATATAATTTTTCCGCGGTGCGTCGCAGGAGGAGAAATCTATGAAGTCATGCACGCTAACATGCGCATTGATCGAACAAAGGTTGGGCCCTCGTCTATCTCCATAATCGTTTCACACATGTGAATGAAAAATATAGACATTTTTAGAGTTGTAACTTTTATTTTCACAAAATTGTTAAATCCATCTACTTACATTGTTGTCAAGTTTGAAGGTCAATTAAAAACTCTTCTTTTGAAAATAACTACAAAAGATTTTGGAAGCAATCTGCAGATATTACATAACATATTGTACAACCTTGAATTGTTAAAACGACTGGCAGTCTTTCTTGATAAGGTTAAAGCCTTTACACACGGTTAATTTGAGTTATGAAAGAGATATCGGGCGGGATTGAAGGGCACGTGATAAAAAATGATCATCTCTTATTTCAGATCCTTCGGAATTGTCGCAGCAATATTCATTTTTTAAAGCCTTGCTCCTCGGGTCAGCATGAAAATTTATTTTGCACAGAAAGCAAATACACAATTGAACAAAACCCAAAGTAAATGACTGAACGCTAATCCATCATTACGGACATTAATTTCCGATTTTTTTTTTTCTTTTCCAATTTGATCTCGGAAAAAAATGTTAATTTATGAGGCTTTTTAGGTTAATTCAGTTTTACATAAAGCGCTAAATCCGGAGATGAGTATTTTAAACAGTAGATAACGATCTCTGCCGAATAGTTCTTCATTTATAAGATTTTGAAGATAGACCGGAGCACGCTGAGAAAATCTATTGCTGTACTGTATTCATCAACCCAATCTTGTTACCGGCCTCGGGGATTTTAAGCTGTGCACTTGTCATAAAGTTTGAACTGTTTAAAATTTATAAGACACTGTGAGTTTCCCATGAGATAGTTTGGCATTAAGAACAAGTGGAATATATTCCGTTCCAAACCGATTTAAACAGATTAGATACGGTTAGTTATGCATCGCTCGATTATTTGCAAGACAAGACTTGAAAAAGGTGCCTGAATGCGGTATCACCAACGAAAATCGTCTTTCATTTATCCGTTTACTCTGACGTTAGGGAAATCGGGAGGATTTAATACAACGGTTAACGGTTATAGTTATCCCACATGCTTTTACTTCTTTGAAAGGGGACCCTGAATGGTTTCTGGGGCTTCAAACGGCAGGAGTAATTGCATCTTCTGATATATAAAGCCAACATATAAAGCTTTTCGTAATTGTAGCCTACTCCTGAAAAGGGGTTTTTCAACAACATCACTTCTTGGCGCGTATCTCTAGTTGCTGGACGTTTGAAGGCCAGGCGTCCATTGAATCATAATTTTAACTTAGGTCCTGTCATGCTTGCGCATCGATAACACACCTTTTGCGCATGAACAGTGACGTACAGTATGCCAAAATCAATACCTCGCTGACGTTACGTGAAAAACCTTTATACTCACTCTAAATACTCACTCTAAAAACAGTGTTTAGGAATTAAAACATCTTTTTTCTAAACATTTTCTGCCCCACTTTGTAAACATGTTGAAATCAAATTGCTATGGAGTTTTGGAAACATACAGTTTAATTGCTGAATATTTTTTCCTAAAAATGTTTAGAGTTTAAAGTGTTTTCAAAGTTGGGACAAAAAGTGTTTAATCACTGTTTTTATAGAGTTCCCGATACTTCATTGACACTTTCAGGTTGAGAATACATATTGTTCTTTCTTCATGGACTTCCGTTACTTTAATTCGACGTTAGAGTAATAATAAAATGTAATCTTGCTTATTGCACAGGCTAATGAGTGCATTTCACTGACGAAACGTATCTATTAGGAACACAAAAGCCAGCATGCTAAAGTACTCAAATGTAAAATTAATGGGGCTGCCCGGCGTTTTCGTCTTACCAGCAAAGGGCGCTATCATATAGGGTCTCTAGTTCCTAAAATATATTGGTGCTCAGTGTAAGCAATGGAGTATACTCCATTGCTTATGCTGAGCACCAATATCGTTACGTAGGGAAAACAAGTCAGTGAGCCACAACTGGAAAAAAGACCGCGGCCGGCCAGACTTAAACCAATTGGTTAG